>JAABKJ010004266.1:0-24605 GCA_011634705.1 Andricus grossulariae
ATTATTTCAATATTTTCATAATATTTCTTCCTACATACTCATTTTCCTATAATAGTTTGTCGTACACAGAGTACGCGGCAAACTCAAACTGCGCGGTCATACCAAAAAAATGGTAGAATCAAAAGGTTGCGTGACTTGGACGAAACGGGGACCTCAAGTGGCTAGACCATGTATTTATTGGATCATGGAGTATATCCCTTGAAGAGCGCATTTGCAGGCTCACTTTTGGCTCGATCGGGATTCACTCTCAGTCCCTATTATATTGTAGCAAACAAAAATCGACATTTAATCGCGCGAGTGACAATACCGACGCAGGTTTGATCTAAGCATGAAAGTTCTATAGTAGTGGCGCGGGTATCGCTTTCTTCCGAATGATATTTGAAAAGTTGCAGAAACATTGAAAAACATGGCGTCGCTGAGTAAAGCCGATTGGTATAATCCTGCTCCTTTTTGGCAAAATGGACCATCACCGGGTGGTTTTTACAATTTTCCGGGCACGAGTACAAGTGCAGGAACTGGTGGATTCCAAAGAATGCAGTAAGTCCAATTATTTTCCTCTTTTTATCCAAGAAAAATATTAACACTTCAATTTCACAAAGTCACGCTTTCGTATTTTTGAAATCACCATTTTCTTCTAATTTTAGTATTTTTAACATTTTTTTTAATTTACAATAATTCTTCAAAAAGTAAGCATCAAATGTATATGTTTTCTAAATTAATTTTATACATGAAGTGAATAATTGGAATCCTAACCTCAAAATTTGTGACTTGGAAATTAATGCGAAAAAATACTTAATTTCTTTTGACGAAATAAACATTATATTTGTTGTATTCTAATATCTAATATTAATTTGAGGGTAAACAAATTTTATTTTTTGGGAGGATTACGATTGTTCGTATTTTTTAACCTTTAAAGCATGGTCTAATTGATGACTATTGGTATATGTGAAATGTAAAACACTTTTTTGCAAATACACAACTAAATTTTACTACTAAATTTATGAATACTATTTTGTTAAAATGTATCAATCATTTTAATATTTACTAACATTACTTAGAATTAGATGTTATTTATGCGTGAAAAAGTACCTTTGCATTTTAATCTAAAAAATTTTGTTATTCATACAATTACATTAAAAAAAAAGTCTTGATATCGACTTAAAATTTAAATCATTTTGGATTTTTACAATTTGTCAACAGTCAGACTACATGGACGCAACTTGCAAAGTTTTTTTTTTAACTTGCTGAACACTGGACAGGGAAACAGAGATTTTGTCAGATCCGGTCACATTTGTGACGAGTTACTTTTTAGATATATTCTTTAAAATTCTTACAGTTCCAATTAAAAATTTTGCGCTGTTAAAAATTGTTTATTTGTTAAATTTTGAAAGCTTTGAGTTTGAAATGAGTAATTTGAAATATTTTCCAATTTGAAAATATTACTTTAAATTTTGAAGATATTTATTTGGTAATTAAAATTTTTAGACCTAATTTTAAATTGTGTAATTCGTGAAAATGCAATTTAAAAAATGTACAGTTTTCAATATTTATGCCGAGCTTGCTACCTAGTCACTCTTTCCACTATTAAGGTACCTTCAAATATATTTAATTTGCGACATTCTAATTTACAAGCCTTAAAACTCACAATTATGATTACAAAGCTAAAAATTGCAGTATTTCAGATTGGAAACTTTTATCAATGGAATGATTATGGTTAAAAACTACGCTTATAATGGTGAATAGGTTGCTTTTAAAAAAGTTTGGAATTTAACACTTTTAAATCCGAAAGCTTTTATGAATGGAATAATTATATTTTAAAACTACGCTTATAATAGTGAATAGGTTGCTCTTGACAACGTTTAAAATTGAACACTTTTAAATCATAATGTTCGAAATTAAATAATTTAAAACTGTTAAAGGATCGTACCTCCTACGCCCATCTAGAGGAGAATACGATATCCGTGGTGACAAAGTTTTAATGTGGATTTCTATTGGATTTTTTGCGAGAAACGCGAATCTGAAAGTTTTAAATCGACATCTCGAATAGTTTTCGATATATCGATTTTTTATATTAAAACTATTGAATTTTGTTTACATTGAAATAATTTCTGAATATAGATTTCGATGGGATTTTTCTCGAGAATTGATATAAAAATTTTAAAGCAATAACTCGAATAGTTTTCAAGATACCAATTTTTATGTTAAGATTATTAAATTCTGTTTTTTATTTAGCTTATTTCTCCATATGTATTCCGATAGAATTTTTTTGCGAGAAAAAAGAATCCGAATTCTTTAAATCAATGCCTAACAGTTTTCGAGATATCGTTTTTTTCTGTTCAATTGAATGATCAAATAATGCAGATCTCACCCCTACCCCTTTTCCAAAACCTCATGGGGGGGGGGGGGGTAAGGCACCCCTTGGACTGGTCACAGAATTTAAAGAAGTAAACAAAATCCATATCTCGAAAACAATTCGAGATATCGATTTAATACTTTCAGATTTGTATTTCTCGCAAAAAAAAACCTATAGGATTCCACATTAAAACTTTGTCGCCATGGATATCGTAATCTTGCCCCCATCTCGAGCCACGCTACCCTAGCGTGGTAGATAACAACATTTTATTTAATTAGTTAATTAACAATTTTTTCATGCAAATTTAACTGTGTTATAATAAGAGCCATCCAACAGGAATGTAGATAATATTTTAGAGAATAAAATAAGATGTTATGATGACGATTAAACCGAATTAAGATTTTTCTCTGAGGCAAAAGAAAAATACAAAGTATAAATTAAATAATGTTAATCAACAGTATTAAAGAATTAACCATTGTTTTCTAACTAGCACACATTTTTCTTTTAAGCTCTGTTAGATTTAACAATGTTATTATTTAATTTAAAATAATTATTTAGTTTTTAAGACTTTCAATTTGAAATTATGGAAGTTGGAAGATTTTATTTTGAAATCATCTAAATTTAGAATTGTTTCACATTGAATACATTATTAATAAATTAATGATATCACCCGAATTAACTAACATTTGATGTGGCCATAGGATAATTTTCATTAAAATTTTAGTCATTTATTTAAAAATTTGGGGAATTTGTGTCTTTATACAACTAAAGGTTAAATTTGACAGTAGAAAGTTGTAAAACTTTGAAGAGGTTTAATTTTGGAAAATTATGAAAGTGATTATCATTAACACGTCTGTTAATTTTTTTTAATATTTTTTAAAAAGGTCGTGGTTATATTTCTTCATTTTCACGACTTTTTCGTACTCAGTGCAACCTCTGTCTGCACTTGATTCGTTTTTTATTACATATATATAAACGTATATATATATAAATTAAAAACTAAAGGTTAAAAACCACCGCAGGGTCCCACTGGGAGCAACTGTCATCTAAAAAAACGACATCGGCTCCCAGTAGGACCGCAGTAAATCCCATTCATGGCCACGTCTCACAACCGTGAGATGGGTGGCCACAGAACACGAAGAAATCACAACGACAGGCCGAAGAAACGCTCGTGTGTTTTGAGGACACGAAGCGACCCAAGGATGACAGCTTTCTGCATCCATCTCGCTGATATATATATGTTACAGGCAAAGTCCGATGTGCCGTCACACTGCAGGCTGCCTTGTCCCTCCGCGAATTGACTGAGCGGTGTCAGGGAAAGTCCGAAGTAGCACTTTCACTTCGGACTCTGCCTGGTCAAATTGCAAAGTACCCGACAGGCTCAGGCAAAGTCTGGAGTAAAAATGAAACCTTCGGGGTTTACTTTTCCCACTGCACAGTGGGCTGGCTCGGGAATTACAATTCAAAATAGTCTACAGGTCGCAATTGTGTACGGATTTGAAAGTTTTTTTTTTAAATGATCAGCATTACATTTTTAAGAAAACTTATTGAGTATATTCATCAATTTTTGTTTTAATATAATTATTTATTCAACGCAAGTTTTTTTCTTTAAAAAAATAAAAGAGTAAACTCGATATGTATCATATTTAACGTAGATGTACTCAGTGGAAATAATAATAGTGTAAATAATTTCATAATTCAAGCCCTTTCAGGAAAAGCCGATTATTTAAAGCGAATTTACAGACTATATATTCCATACAAGGCACCAGCATATTATTTGTAATAATTATATTAATAATAACAATAATTGTTTATTGTTGATTTATTCGATGAAAAATGATACAATATAGTGCAAAATGCTTTCTATCATAGAAGATGAACTGTAAATTTTTTTTAAAATACTTGTTCTTGACAAAAATTCCACAGTAAACAACATAGTTAACTGTTTGTTTATACAAATTAGCTTCAATATAAGGTGAATTATTTATGTTCTCTAAGTATATCTAAATCTTAGTAGCACTGTCTGAACAGTGATTTTAGATCTCAATAAATTAATATTTTAAATGTCAAAAACAATTTTTATAAACGAAACACCTATTACTGGCTCTTTCTTACTGAAAATTTTTTTAAAATGAGAGTATAAGTATAATTTACACGTATATTGTATCATTTTGAATCGAATGAATCAACAATAAACAATTACTGTTATTAATAATATAATTATGAAAAATAATAGACTGATGACTTGCGTGGAATATATAGTCTGTAAATTCGCTTTAAATAATCGGCTTTTCCTAAAAAGTCTTGAATTAGGAAATTATTATTTACACTAAAGAACAATAAAAATATTGAGAATAAATTAATTATGTCTTCTAAGTACATCTACGTTAAATATGATACATATCGAGTTTAATTTTTTATTTTATTTTTAGAGAAAAAAACTTGCGTTGAATAAATAATTATATTGAAACAAAAATAGATAAATATACTTAATAACTTTTCTTAAAAATTTAATGCTGATCATTTCTAAAAAAAAACTTTCAAATCCGTTCACAATTGGGACCTGTAGACTATTTTGAATTGTAAATTCCCGAGCCAGCCCACTGTGCAGCGGGAAAAGTAAACCACAAAGGTTTTATTTTTACTCCGGACTTTGCCTATACCTGTCGGGCACTTCGCGATTTGACCAGGCAGTCCGAAGTGAAAGTGCTACTTCGGACTTTGCCTGGCACCGCTCAGTCAATTTGCGAAGGGACCAGACAGACTGCGGTGTTACGGCACATCGGACTATATATATATTAGGATGGGTCGAAAATAAATACTTTTAGAATTCGAAATCGCTACAGCGCGGAAAAGTATCGTATTGGGGTCCTAAAAAAGTATAATTAATTTGGAATCAATCGTCACGCAGCTTGGGTACCCGCGCTCAAAAAAAAGGTTTCAAAAATTTCTTGTTCGCAGAGTTTTTAAATTATATTGAGTTTCAATTTTTTTTTACATACCTGGAGGTAAGAAAAGTCTTCCCGATTTTTTTCGGATTTTAATCTATCATTTTCTGAAAGATAATTCCTATTTAATTTACCATCGTTTTCGGAAATTTTTGTTAACGCCTTTGCAAATAGGAGGAGAATTATTTGAGGTACATGAAAACTTTTAAGTGCCATAAATGCATTAGAAAAAAATTACCAAGACCCAGGGATTGAAATTGGCAATACAGCGCATTTTTTAAATTTTGATTTCGGTAGTTTATGAATTTCGATTCCTGGTGCTTGATGATTTTTTTTCTAATGCATTTTTGTCACTAAAAAGTTTTCATGTACCTCAAATAATTCTCCTGCTATTTGCAAAGGCGTTAAAAAAATTTTTCAAAAACAATGGTAAATTAAATAGTACTTATCTTTCAGCAAATGATAGATTAAAATCCGAAAACAATGGAGAAGACTTTTCTTACCTCCAGGTATGTAAAAAAATTGAAACTCAATAAAATTCAAAAACTCTGCAAACAAGAAATTTTCGAAACCTTTTTCCCGAGCGCGGGTAACCAAGCTTCATGTCGATCAATTCCAAATCAATTATACTTTTTAGGACCCCAATACGCTACTTTTCCGCGTTGTAGCGATTTCAAATTCCAAAAGTATTCATTTTCGACCCGCCCTCATACATATACACTTTATTAGCACTTTATCGAACAAACGGAAAGTTCTGTATTAATAAAGTTAATTACTAAACACAGCTTAACGACCAACAAATGATTCCCTACAAAAATACTGAACTTTTCCTAATCATATTGATTTAAATATTAATTGAAATTTTTCGCCTAACGGAAGAGCGCATGTGCAGGGACACCATGTCAACTGATAAGAGGGTTTTTCAAACCTTGATTAATATTTTTCGGAAAATTGATATTGGCTACAATTTTGAGTATCAAACGACGAAAATTAATTATCAAACACTATGTAACGGCCAAATAACAAATCCAAAAAGAATTTTTGAAAAATCTTAAGGTGCGGGGTGGAAGTGTGAAGTTGGCACCCCAATTTTGAAAAGTCCATAACTTTCAAAATGTTGACTATCAAACGACCAATATTGACTGTCAAACGCTATCTAGTCGGCAACAAACGATTCCATAAACAATTGATACCATTTTCCAAAGTTGAGGTGCCATCTTCACAGTCATCTGAGGAACTGCATGGGCCAGCAGTTCTAGGCATGTTGAGTGTATTTATTTGTATTACGAGTATTATTGATTTAAAATCTCTCGTGCTTTTTAGTTGAAAAAGTTGCAGACAGGCGACTGATCGATAGAAGAACGGGACAGCCAATGAAAGTCGCTTGATAAAAAGAATCTGCCCACTCGCGGTAGAGTTGGGGGCCCCTCCAGACTTAGAATACCGGAACAGATACGTTTCAAGGCCAGTAGAATAAAAGAAAGTTGACTGTATATATATGTCAATGCGATTGACCGGTGGAATCTCATTACTTTTAAGTGGACGCAGGGAAAGTGGGCAAGTGGACGCAGTGAATTCAGGGAAAGGATTTGTGACTTGTCAGGATGTGGCTCCATATATAAGGGTCCGCGCGAAAAACACCAAGGGCATGCATAGTCGTCAAGGGTATGGATGCGATCTAGGTGCCTAAGTTCTGCTTTAGAGATCTCACCGTTATTCAGGTGAGACTCAGAGGCAGTAGCGGAGAAAGCCTAGAGGTGTTTATCTCCTTCGCATATTTCCCTGGCGATGCCGAGGGACCTCCGCCTTCCAGAGAGGTGGAGGCTCTAATTTGGCACTGTCAAGAGAAAAAAATTCCTCTGCTGTTGGCCAGTGATACAAAATATCATCACATGGTGTGGGGAAGCACAAACATCAACGGCAGAGGGAGAACTTTCATTGAATATATAGCGGACACAGAGTTGGAGATTCTGAATCGGGGTAATACTCCCACATTCCACACTAAAAATAGAAGTGCGGTTCTCGACTTGACTCTATGTTCGGGTGTATTGAGAAGCAGGGTAGTGGACTGGAGAGTATCAGATTAGGAGTCTCTCTCGGACCACAAATATATCGTGTTTCGATTAACCCTAGGAAAACCGGTGGTCTCCAAGATCAGAAACCCCAGAAATACACTTTGGGACTCATATAAAGAGGAACTCAAAGGGAGGCTTGCGGAATTTTCCACAAGCATTGTTGAGTTACAGCACGCAACGGATTTTCCGCGAAGGGCTTTGACCACATAATATGAGAACAATTGCCCTACAAGCACAATTAAGTCTACAAAGGAAGCAGAATGGTGCAATGCACACCTGGAAAAACTCCGTAAGAAGACAAGAATCTTGTGCAATAGGGCAAATAGAACTAAATTGCCTTCAGACTGGGACATCTATAAGACGGTCCAGTGTAAAGGCAATAAAAATATAAGAAAGTATAAGCACGAAGATTGGAGGGGCTTCTGCGAGGAATCGAAAAAGATTCCGGAAACAGCGAGGCTCCACAAGATTCTGGCGAAAAATCCGGAAGGTCCCCTCGGGCGCATAAGGCTCGATAATGGTAAGGTTGCCGAAGACGAAGAAGCAACGCTGAATCACCTGATGGAAGTTCACTTCGCGGGTCTTCAACGAATCCGAACCGACCAAGAGGAGGAAGGCTGAGGGCAGATTGGAATTTCGCCACTAAGGTCGCTGATTACAAGAAGGTGCAATGAGCCGTAGGGTCCTTCTTTACTTTTATATCACCAAGGGCGGATGGCATTTATCCACCACTTTTACAAAAAGGCATGGATTTAGTCGTCCCTCCTCTAACGAAATTATTCAGGGCAAGTATAGCCCTCAAACACGTGTCATTTGCATGGAAGGATGGCAGAGTGGTCTTCATACCCAAAACTAGGAGGGAGGATTATATTGCTGCAAAATATTTCCGACCAATCAGCCTAACGTCTTTTATTCTAAAGACGTTGGAGAAGCTGGTCGAGAGATACATTAGAGATGAGGTGCTCTTTCCCTCCCCGCTGCATACAGGGCAGCATGCTTTTCAGGCAGGCTGCTCGATAGAAACTGCGCTTCATGCTGTTGTGGCAAAATAGAAGCAGCAGTTGGAAAAAAGGGGTATGCCGTGGGCACCTTCTTGGATATAGAGGATGCTTTCAGCAATACTCCTCCAGAAGTCATCTGTCGAGAGGCTTTGAGAAGTGGCGTGCAGGACCAGCTTGTATGCTAGATAGGAAGCATGCTACGCCGGAGAACACTCGAAACAGGTGGGGTGACGGCCTAGTGGGGGGATAGCTCCACGAGGATGCCCACAGGGGTGTGTCCTGTCGCCCCTCCTGTGGTTAATTATGGTGGACGGCCTCTTTCGAAGCCCCCTAGTGAGGGGGGCTAATCTGGAAACACTGATGGGTCTTATGAGGTCGGCGCTGCACATCGTAGAGGTCTGGTGCGATAGCTCAGGGCTCTCGGTAAATTCGGAAAAGACCAACCTGGTCATTTTCACGAAAAACTATAAATCCTAGAAATCCTAGTAATCCTAGATAGCAAGCTGAACTGGGCTAAGCACCTGACGACCCAATGCAGGAAGTTTGTCATGACTTTTTGGATGTGCAGGAGAGCCTTTGGATTGACGTGGGGTCTAGGGCCCCACAGGATAGGCTGCGAAGATTAGAAACTCTAGCATTTAGAAGTCTGACTGGAGCAATGAGGACTACGCCCACAGCGGCGATAGGATTCATGCTCTGTGAAGAACCCCTACATGTTACGATAACCGCTAGTACGGCACAAGCGATGAGCCGCCTGGCAAGAGCAAATAGACGAACTCGTGGTATTGAGGCGAATGTAGCCCCTCGGTAGGGATTGAGAAGGTACTTCTTAGTCAAAAACTGTGTCGCGTGAAATGCATGGAAGCTTGGGGGTCTGGTTTCAGGTGAATAAAAACAGTTTCTTGAGATCGCTAACTCATTTTCGAGTCTTCTCAAATTCGACTAGTGACCCTCAAGGTTAGGCTCTCGACATCGATCCCTTTTATATCCTGGGAGCTAACCAGCCTCTTCTGAGGGAACCTACAGTTTAAGGTGGGTTCCCAACCACCAAAGCCCCGGTAGAAGTACTTAAAAAATTTTTTTCCAAGATTTCAAACTTTAAAAAAACTTCGAGTACGTTTAAGACATAGGTAAAAGTTTTGAAAAATAATTCAAAAATCATTTTAAGCTTAAAAAGATTTTTAAAAATTTCAAACATAGGTTTTTGAAGATTTTGAAGCAAAACCTTAGAATTATTTTAAGAATTTCGAAAGGTTTCAAGAGAATGAAAAAAATTTCTCAAAAAAATTCAAAAACATTTCAAATATTGTCAAAATTTTCGAATACATATATTTTTATTTTAGGAGAAATTCAAATAATTTGAAAAGATTTCTAAACTCTAAATCAATATCTAGACTTGTGAAGATTTCTAAATAAAATGTTGAAGATTTTTGAGGATTTTGAAAGGTTTTAAAATAATAAATAATTTTTCTTAATATTCCTGGGAAAAATTAAAATGATTTAAAAGATATTTAGAAATTTAATAAGATTTTAAGAGATTAGGAATATTTTAAAACTTTAAAAGATTTTCTTTAAAATGTTCTAGATACTTTTTCGACATATCTGAAATCTTGCAAAATATTTTGGAATTTTCTCAAAAGAATCCTTGAAAAATTATATTCATACAACCTTAAATAAATAAACAAATGATCTTGAAAAAAATGGTTAATAAATTTAGTTAAATTTAACCGATTTCCATTGAAGATGAAAATCTTTTTGGTTGAAATATGAATTATTACATTTTTATAAAATAAAAAATATTAAAAAAATATTTAAAAAAATATTATAAAATCTTCAAAAATCCTTTTGAATTTTCTCAAAAATCGTAGGAAAATTATATTTACACAACCATAAAAACAAATAAACTTAAAAAAAACTATTCGAAATTTTGATTCGTTCCTAACTATTAATTTTCCCTTCAAATCGAGAAAATACACAAGAATGGTTTAAATTTTGTTTCAATAAGTAGAAATAATTCTTGTCAGTAAAGTAAGTGATATTTACCTAATGATCGTTTGGGTCCTGTAATAAGCCAAGTAGCTGAAGAACCTAAAAGGCCATGTAACAATAGAGCCACTTTTTCCTTTTTTGTTTCACTCAATGTTTTATTGATCATTCCAGAAATTCTATGCAATTCCAAAATGTATCCATCTTGAGTTATCACTTTATGAACCTCTAACGTGTAACCATAATTATTTACCAATGTTTTCTAAAAACGAATCAAATTTTTGTTTGTTATTTAATATGAGAATTAATTTTTATGAGATTACATTTTTTTAAATAAATTTTTTAATCAAAATTAAATTACGTTTTTAATTTTTGTATAAATAATAAATCTTCAAATATGTCTTACGAGGTTAACGCTTGGATCTGGACGAGAGCTTGCAGTAAAAGCAACTCCATTGCACAAAAGTATCGCAAAAATGAAAACTATGTTTTCCATTTATTAAAAATTTTAAGGAACGAAGTCTTTGTTCCTTCGCTCTCCAATTTTGGCAATAACTGACACTGATCTTCAAACCGCAACGGTCTTTTACTAGTGCGCTTAGCACGTTCACAATTTTTATGTGCTCAAACCGTATGATGCAACACGTTTTAGTTTATGTCTTATCAAATTACACCTTTACAATGAATACGTGTCGAAAATAATAAGAATGAAAGATAGAAAAAATAAAAAGCACTATTGTCTTAAAATTTTCATTGTATTTTGTTATCAAAGTATATAGTTTCGATTCTTCTCACAATTCAATTCATCTATTCTTCTATTTACAAAAGTTAACAAAACAAAGCTGTTTCTTATCATTCTTTGACACTCTAAAATATAAGAGAAATAGTGAAACATGCATAACTCGATATGCATCTCTATTTTATTTGGTGCTTATATAAAGGGTGCGGCTATACTTACGCGAAACCTTGAAAGTTTTGCAAGTTTCATTGGACGAGCTGGACAAGGAGTAGTTTTGCCACCAATCACAGACGGTCGCCAGTTTTAGGCTTCTTTTATTTCGGGTAAGTTTAGGCACTTCGTTATATAAATGCGGAAACTTGTGGCAGAGATCAGTGGTGCCAATGTGGACGCATTTGCTACTGCGCTTGCGTTCGGGCCGCGCACTGGTTGGACACCGTTGGCGCGCAATTCAAAATTGGAATTAAAAACAATTCTTGTAATTTAAATAAATAATTATTGAAAAATGCACAAGAATGTGTATAAATTGTACAAGTTCTGATTCTGGACAAGAAAAAAAATTATAACACATATATTTATTAAATAGCAGTTTATTTTCTTTGACTTCCGAAGAATAACTTATATTTCACAAAACATTTAATTTCAGAAGAAATTTTTGAAAAAGTAATTCAAAATAATGTTTTTAATATTTTGTTATGTATTCTCATAAGAATTCATTTTAATTCCAATTATGAATTGCGCGCCAACTGTGGCCAACCAGTGCGCGGCTCGAACGCAAACGCCCTGGCGTTTTGACTTTTGTCACCATTTTCATCTACTTAATAATCAGATTACACAATTTTTATTGTGTGAAATAATGTAACGAAATAATAAATAAGATATTTAAAAAAAAATGGGTTTGATCTATAATTTACTGAAATAGAAGAAGGCACATTTGGGAATTTCTTGGTGAAAAGTGAAAATGTAACTCTGAAAGGGAATAATTAAGCAGGTATACTGAAATAAATCAGATTAAATTTTCTTGGCAGAATCCTCTAATTGGGATGAATCGAGTGGAAAAGCGCAGCAGGTTGAAGTTAGGTGTTCAGAAACTATTAGAGACTTTGTCGTACAACTTCCGTCGTCATCTCTGTTTACTGTTTGCCGAAGATGCGATGTCGTGAACATTCGCACGTGCAGCTGCAGTTGCAGTTGACACTCAATGTCAAACGCAACTAATGCTCTCCTTGATCTCTCTGCTGACTCGCTCTCTTTGATTTACAGTTCCAAATTCAAATGCACCATGAAGTTCATACACCAGCCTTTTTCTTTTCATTTTTTCTTTGCTTCCACTCCATTTATTCCTGTCTTTCGTCCTTTCCCAGGCTTTAATCAGACATTTCCTGCCACGAACCATTCTGCTAAACTAATCATTTCCCTTGAAATTGCTACTCAAAGGGGCTGATCAACAGAAAACATGCAGTTTCATTTTCAATCAAAAAACGGCGACAAACTTGCTGAAGCAAAGTTGGACCACCGTCGAGGTTCCGATTTTTCCGGTTTTTTGATCCGGGCCCTCAATTTGTACATTCAAAGCAAAACAGACATTAAAGTAGTTCAATTGTTTTCCAGTTTTTCATTGATCATGATAACGAACATTATAGTTCAACATGAAAGGCTGTGAATTCCTAAGATTTGAAGTAGAAGTATATTGCACTTTCAACAAAGTACATGAATTTTCAACCAAATAGTTTGAAACTAAACAGCTAGGTTTTCAACTATAAGAATTACTTTTCAACTCATAAACACATTAATTTTCAACCAAACAGTTGCATTAACAAGCAACCAGTTAAAATTTTAACCAAATAGTTCAATTTCCAAGCCCAAAAGACAAATTTTGTTGAAGACAGTTGAATTTTTCACAAAAATGTTCATTTTCAACAAGGAAAGATGACTTTCCGACAATTAAAAATGAATTTGTAATCCAAAAGGACGAATTTTCAACAAAACAGTTGAATTCTCGATTAAAAAACATGAATTCAACAAAATAGTTAAAATTTGAATTAAAAATTTCATTTTCAACCAAGAAAGATGACTTTCTGATTATAAAAGATCAATTTTCAATCCAAAAAGACGAATTTTTGACCGAATAGTTGAATTCTCGACTGAGAAAGATGATTTTAACAAAATACTTGAATTTTAAATTACAAATTTCATTTTTGACCAAGAAAGATAAATTTACAACGTAAAAAAGATGACTTTTCTACCATAAGATTAATTTTCAATCTAAAAAGACGTATTTTCAATAAAACAGTTAAATTCATCATAAAAAAAAATGAATTTAACCAAATTTTCAAGCCAAAAAGACGAATTTTTTCGAAGACAGTTGAATTTTTCACAAAACTATTCACTTTCAACAAGGAAAGATGACTTTGCGAACATAAAAAATGTTTTTTCAATCCAAAAGGACGAATTTTCAACAAAACAGTTGAATTCTCGATCAAATATATGAATTCAACAAAATAGTTGAAATTTGAGTTAAAAAGTTCATTTTCAAACAAAAAAGATGACTTGAAGGCCGTAAAAGACCAATTTTCAACAAAAAAGTTGAATTTTCGACAAAAATAGATGACTTTAACAAAATAGTTAAATTTTCAAAAAAATAAGTAAACTTTTAATAAAATAGTAAAATTTTTAACCAAATAGCTCAATTTTGAACCTTTAAAGATGGATTTTCAATCAAGAAAATTAATTTTTAACTAGTTGGATTTAGAAAAAAATATAAAGTTTAAAAAAAAAGGTTAATTTACAATCAAATAGTGGAATTTTCAGCAAAAATAAATGACTCTAACAAAATAGTTAAATTTTCAAAAAATAAGTAAACTTTTAATAAAATAGTTAAATTTTTCACCAAATAGCTGAATTTTTAACTTTTAAAGATGATTTTTCAACCAAGAAGATTAATTTTCAACCAACTGAATTCAACCAACAAATACAAATTGTTATAAAAATAGTTGAATCCTCAACCAAAAATATGAATTTTGCGAAAAACTAGATTAATTTTCTACCGAAAAAGACGAATTTTCGACAAAATACAAGAATTTTCTATCAAATAGATAAATCTTTAACTTATAAATGATCAATTTTCAACCAGAAATTGAATATTTCAATTTTCAAATAACAAAATTAATTTTTATAAAAGAACAATGAATTTTCCGCAAAACAGGTGTATTTTTGACAAAAATAAATTTCCAGCAAAATAGTTCAACTTTCAACCAAGTAGATGAATTTTTAACCAAAAAAGACTAATTTTCAAACAAATAGTTAAATTTTAAACAAAAAATATGCATTTTCAACAAAAAAGTTAATTTACAATCAAATAGTGGAATTTTAAACAAAAATGATGAATCATCAACTGAAAAAAATTAAGTTTCTACCAAGTAGATCAACTTTAAAAGAAATAGTAGACTTTTTAACAAAAAAAAGATGCATTCTGAAGGAAATGTATAATAGTTCATATTACAACCAAAAAAGATTTTAATTTGAAATCAAAAACAGTTGAATTCAACCAAAACAGAACAATTTTCCAGAAAATAGTTAAATCCTCAACCAAAACAACTTCAAATTCAATCAGACAATTATAATAAAAAAGGATTAATATTCAACCAAGAAGATTACTTCTCTTCCAAAAAATACGAATTTTCAACAAAATACATGAATTTTCAACATGGAAATTAAATTTCGAACAATTTGTAAAATTTTCAAACCAAAAAAGGCGAATTTTATAGAAAACAGTTGAATTTTCTGCCCGAAAATATTAATTTTAACAAAAAAGTTAATTTAAAATCAAATAGTTGAATTTTCAACTAAAATAATGAATCTTCAACAACAACAAAATTAATTTAACCAAAAAGAAGAATTTCCAAAAAATAACTGAATCCTCAACCAAATCAGCTTAAATTATAAACAATTCTATTTTTAACAAAAATGAATGCATTTTTAACCAAAAAATTAATTCTCTACTAACGACGAATTTTCAACCAAATGCATGAATTTTCAACCTAATAGTTGAATTTTCAATAAGAAAAGATCAATTTTCAACCAAAAATAGAATAATTAGGTTTTCACTTGAAAAAATTAATTTTCAACAAATTATTTACATTTTCAACCAAATAGTTACATTTTCAACTAAAATGATGAATCTTCAATAATAAAAAAAATAATTCAACCAAAAAGAACATTTTTACAACATTATATCTGAATCCTCAACCAAATCAGCTTAAATTTCAAATGAATTTTCAACCAAAAAGATTAATTCTCTACTCAAGAAGACGAATTTTCAACCTAATAGTTGAATTTTCAATAAGAGAAGATCAATTTTAAACTAAAAATAGCATAATTCTATTTTCACTTGATAAAATTAATTGTCAACAAAATAGTTACATTCTCAACCAAATAGTTGAATTTTCAACTGAAATGATGAATCTTCGATAAAAAAAAATTAATTCAACCAAAAAGACGAATTTTTACAGCATATCTGAATCCTCAACCAAATGAGCTTAAATTTCAAATGAATGTTTAACCAAAAAGATTAATTCTCTACTAAAAAAGACGAAATTTTAACCTAATAGTTGAATTTTCAATAAGAAAAAATCAATTTTCAACCAAAAATAGAATAATTATATTTTTACTTGAAAAAATTAATTTTTAACAAACTAGTTAAATTCTCAACCAAATAGTTGAATTTTCAACTAAAATGATGATTCTTCAATAAAAAAAATTAATTCGACCGAAAAGAAGAATTTTCACAAAATAGCTGAATCCAGAAACAAATCAACTTAAATTTCAAACAATTCCACTTTTAATAAAAATGGTTGAATTTTTGACCAAAAAGATTAAGTCTCTACTAATGAAGACGAATTTTCAACCTAGTAGTTGAATTGTCAACCTAATAGTTGAATTTTCAACCTAATAGTTGAATTTTCAATAAAAAAATATCAATTTTCAACCAAAAATATAATAATTATATTTTCACTTGAAAAAATTAATTTTCAACAAAATAGTTACATTATTAACCAAATAGTTTAATTTTCAACTAAAATGATGAATCTTTAACAACAAAAAATTAATCCAACCAAAAAGAAGATTTTTACAACATAGCTGAATCCTGAAATAAATCAGCTTAAATTTCAAATGAATTTTTAACCAAAAAGAATAATTCTCTACTAATGAAAACGAATTTTCAACCTAATAGTTGAATTTTCAATAAGAAAGGATCAATTTTCAACCAAAAATAGAATAATTATATTTTCACTTGAAAAAATTAATTTTCAACCAAAAAATCAATTTTCAACAAAATAGTTACATTTTCAACCAAATAGTTGTAATTTCAACTCAAATGATAAATCTGCAATTCAAAAACTTAATTTAACAAAAAAGAAGAATTTTCACAAAATAGCTGAATCCTCAACCAAAACAGCTTAAATTTCAACCGATTCCATTTTTAACAAAAATGAATGAATTTTTAACCAGAAAGATTAAGTCTCTCCTAATGAAGACGAATTTTCAACAAAATGCATGAATTTTCAACCTAATGTTTGAATTTTTTATAAGAAAAGATCAATTTTCAACCAAAAATAGAATAATTATGTTTCCACTTGAAGAGATTAATTTTCAACAAAAGAATTAGTTTTCAACAAAATAGTTACATTTTCGATAAAGTATTTGAAGTTTCAACTAAAATGATGAATCTTCAATTTAAAAAAAAAATGAATTCAACCAAAA
The DNA here is from genome assembly GCA_011634705.1 of Andricus grossulariae. Taxonomy (NCBI): domain Eukaryota; kingdom Metazoa; phylum Arthropoda; class Insecta; order Hymenoptera; family Cynipidae; genus Andricus; species Andricus grossulariae. Next base: position 16,866 of record JAABKJ010004266.1, read on the forward strand.
AGAAGAATTTTCACAAAATAGCTGAATCCTCAACCAAATCAGCTTTAATTTCAAACAATTCTATTTTTAACAAAAATTCATGCATTTTTAACCAAATAATTACATTTTCAACCAAAGAGATACATTTTCAACTAAAATTAGGAATCTTCATCAATCAAGCAATGTTGCAATCTAGTGCACACGAAAAATCCGAATAATTGAACCACTCGACTCCACGTTACTACCTTATTTCCGACTGGACTATAAGTTTAAAATAACATTGTGAGAAAATGAGCTAAAACAAAATCAAAATCTCTGTAATTTTGAGGACAGCGATTTTCCCCTCAAATTGCCTGGGGAAAAGAATGTTCAGAATGAGATTGAAATGAGATATAATTCATATATATAAGAATACGAAAATGAATGATCTTATTATATTCTGAGAAGAAACACGAAAGCTTTTCAGCAATGAATCATTTTTATATGACAAGAGGACTGAAGAGGACCTTGCGAAGTCTCGTATTTCTTCGTCCAATTATGCCTGTCCTGAAAAAGGAGGAAACGGAAAATCCTTCTCTTTATAAGAGTCGATGGAAGGTCTCGAAGTCTCCATTATTTTCCCCCACGGTTATTAACGAGAAGTCGAGCAATCGTGTCGAATCGTTGGAGTCTTTTATGAATCGCCGAGTAAATATAGGGAAGCTTTCTTCTTCTCGATATCTTCGACTCGACGCGTGACAGGTTGAGGAAGTTACGAGATCGAGGGAGAGGAAATTAGAAGGAAGAAGATGGAAGTAAGAACCATAAAACAGAGAACAAGATAGGTTGAGGGGTGAAAAATACGCATCCAATTAAATCCTTTCGCCGACTTGATACTTGACGTGGACGCCAACTGGAAGACAACAGGAGGAATGTGGGAAAGTTCAGAGAGGCTAGACATTGACCTTTCTTTAGCACGAGTTTTAGGATGTAGGAGTGAAGGGTAGCTGTAAAATTATCCTTGGTTTTACAGCACTTGGCTTCCATTTTATGGCGCCGATATAAATATTTATGTTGCAGAATGTTTCTCACGTTCTTCAAACCTGGACAAAATTAGTATGGAAATAACAACATTGAAAATTTGATGTTAGAGTTAACCTATCAAAGTCAAGCTATCTTACAGCCAGGATAGTAGATAGGAAGTTCTGCTGAGCTTCTAAAACATTCTTGAAGGGTTCAGATGACATCACAGAATAATATTATTGCACAATTGTAAGAGTCGAATTCATGTCAACAGGTTCAAGGTTATTGCGAGAAAAACAGGATGTCATACATAGCCCTCCATATCAAATTTGACACATACATGCCGTTGTCAAAACAGTTCTCTCATAATTATAAAACACAGGAACTGATTAAACAACAAATCAGCAAGGCAACTCATGACCCTACATTCATGAGTGACTTGTTTATTAGCAGAAAAAATAGAAGCCGTTGAACTAAATCATGAGTAGACAGGCAGGGGGTTTCTGGCCCGATTAGCATTATTGCTAATCTGTGTTTCCGTGTGTATTCGTGTGAGGCTGACATTGAGACCCTTCTGCTGAGCTTCTAGATCTAGAACATTCTCAAAGGGTTCTGATGACGCGACGGAATTATAAGAATATTGCGCAATTGTAAGAGCCGAATTCATGTAAACAGGTTCAAGGTTATTATTAGAAAAACAGGGATGATTTATTTCTATGTATGCCATCCTGTTTTTCTCGTAATAACCTTGAACCTGTTTACATTAATTCGGCTCTTACAATTGCGCAATATTATTATAATTCTGTGACGTCATTAGAACCCTTCGAGAATGTTCTAGAAGCTCAGCAGAACGGTCTCGATGTCAACAGCTTCTATTTTTGCTGCTAATAAACAAGTCACCCATGAATGTGGGGTCATGAGTTGCCTAGCTGATTCGTCGTTTTAATCGACTTCTGTGTTTCATAATTAGGAGAAAACTTTTTGAAAAAATGCATATAGATGGTACAGATGTAGCTTGAATAGACAAGTAGTCTCGAGCCATTATAGCAAAATTTGGGTATGACTGTTCGTGCAGTTTCTACAACTTTAAAATGTCTACATTTTTTCTGCTTTCTTTTCTGATGAGTACAAATCAATCTCATATCTCCATTTGTTTGTATCACTTACTGTTTTCTGAGGTATGACAGAATCATTTGCATAGAAAGAACTCACATCCAATACATCGTCTTCATCAGAATTATGATCAACTTCTGCTGCATGAACAATGTTTACAGGATCCTATATTAATAAGAATAAAGTCAATCAGGAAAATCACAAATCAGTAAACACCACTATTCAAAGTTAGCTCCTGAGTTCGGGAACTTAAACCTGAAGTGGTATTCTGATGCGTTTAAATATTGTAAAATCGGATCTCTCTTTCCTACGAGGTGAAAAAGACAAATCCAATCGTTTAGGTACGATTTAGATGCATTAGAGTCCCACCCCCGATGGGATTCAGAAGCCAACTTTAAGTGTCTCAGGTAAAATTTACCACAAATAGGAGACATAATCTACACGTTCAGCGCTTTACGGATAATTGAAATTTGAGAAATAAAATCAGAGAACGGTAGGTACCTTCTTGGAAACCCAATTCAACGTTTTGGAATTTAACTGTCTTGCTGAACTTCTAGAGGATGGGTAAATATGATCATATCATATTGATACTGAAAATATTATTTATTGTATAACTTAGGAAACCTTAATTTAATTCAAAATCATATTATGATTAAAAAGTACTTAGATTATTGAAAAAAAATTAGCTTTGTAAGAAGAACATAATGGTCTGAATACGGACGATGCAATATTTTCTTGATCCAAGAACATTTTTCTTGTCTCAAGAAAATATTGTATCGTCCGTATTCAGACAAATATTTTTAAATTTTTTGCCTTCAAACTTTTATGATCAACATCACTTCAATCATATACTATCAATGACCTAAAGAATTTAATCATAAACAATTTCTAGTAATTTTTTTCTTTTTCAAAATCTTTTACATGATTATTGTTCAATATACTTTAAAAAAATTGCCTATAATTATTGAACTACATCAGTAATAAAAATGAAAATTTCTTCAGTCGATGAGCTAGGCAACAATGGACAAATTTTTTCAAACTTTTTACATTCGACAGAATTTGAAGAGATTTCAAAAACGTCAAGGGATTTCAAAGAATATTGTAGCATTTCCAAATATTTTAAGGGATTTCGAGAGATCTTTGTTAAATAAACAAAATTAAGGTATTCTTAACAATTGAAAAGATTTTACGGTATTTCAAGGAATTTCACAAGATTTTACAGATTTCTAGGAATTCTAAGGGTTTTTTTAGAGAACTTCTTTTTCTAGTTTTATCTATTTCAAATAATGAAGGGATTTCAAATGATTTCCACTTATCTAAATGGATTTGTCATGAGACTTGACGTTTCGCCGTGTGGCGACGCCAGCTATGCAGTTGGCCTATAATTCAAATAATACCAGGCGAAAGTGTTGAAAATAATGTTTGTCAAATAAAAATAATTTTCTGATAGTTCTGGGTAAAAGATAATAATCTTTAAGATGTTTCAAATCTTTTGAGTTAAAAATAATTTGCGAAAATCGTAAAATTCACTGCTTTTAGACGTAAATCCTAATGCTTTCCTACTAACTACTACAAATTATTATTCATGCGCAATTAAATCAGACATATAATTATTTGTGTAATTTTTAAATATCCGAAAAAAATAGTCTAAACTTTATAATAATTTTTATTATAATATATAATATTTACTTTATTCATTTACTAATTGAAATTTATTCCGTATTTTCGAATATTTCAATAAACAAATTATGTCTTTTAATGAACTTCTTATTTTTTAGCTTGGAATAACTTTAGTTCATGTTTAATTTAAAAACAACTATATAATGAAAATTCCATTTTCGTCTCAAATCTTAAGCTAAATTTCATGAAAATAGTTATGCTGGAAAGAAAATTTGTAAATGAATACATCAAAATTAATTAAATTTGTTTAAAATGTATGTTTTTCGTTCATTTTTTCAATCTTGACAATGTAAAAATCAGGGTGGCCGTTTTAATCACAGAACAAATTCCCGGTCATTTCCCGGTTTGCTAACATTTTTCACGGTCAATGAAAGTGAACAATTCTAACTCTAAAGCTAAAAATGTGTCCATTAGAAGTAATAAAAACTGAACTGCAAATCATTTTAAGCAATTTTAAGCTAGTAATATTATAAATTCAGCGATTACATTTTTGTTCTAAACTGAACACTTCTTGAAGCAGAAGTTAAAATATTTTTATTTCAAACAGCTTGAAAATCCTTGAAAAGCTTCAAAATTAGAATTCAAAATTTTGAAACATCTACACGATGTTTTACATTTTTTCAAATTATGAATTAATTTTAAAATTTTTTCAAACCTTCTTAACATCTTTCAATATGATTGAAATTCTTCCTAAAATTTTGTTTAAGTCCTGCAAAATTAAAAATATTTCCTTAAAATCTTCTTGATTCATATTTGACAATTTTAAAAATATTTTTAAATATTTTTAAACATTCACTTTAAATTATTTATCAAAATAAAAAGTCGCTTTAAATTTTCCTAGGAATCTTAAGAAAATGTTTTTTATTCCTTTGAAGCCTTTCACAATTCTTAAAAATCTTGATTTTTTGTTCGAAATCTGCACAAATCTATATTTTGTTTTAAATTAGGCCGTCGGCTATGCACCAAAATTTCAGTACGAATAGCCAAATTTTGTCGGTGTACGACGTAGACACTTCGTTTAAATTATTTCAAATCACTTCAAATTTTAAATTGAAACTAAATTCAACTTACTTGAAGGCTTTCTAGGAATAATTATAGGTGCTCAATATTCATTATACTTCAAAATTCAACAATTTTACTTGCAAATTAAATTTTTTGAAATAGAACAATTAAAATTGTAACGTTCAAAGTTTAGTTTTTTTGTTTAATGTTGAATATTTTATTTACAGTTACTGATTTGAAATGAAAAGTCAACAATTTTTAAATATTGAGCAATTGTTATTTTTCCTAATTAAAAAATTACAAATTTTAAAGTTTCCAATTTTACACTAAAACAATATTTTAAATTTAATAAAAGTCTTTAAGTATGAATATACTGTTTTTAAGTTCTTTTTCAATATTAAATAGTTTATAAAGTTTCAATCATGCGTTTACATTTGTTTAACTACTAAGACTTTCCAATTTAATCAGCTTAATCTTTAACGTTAAAATCTGGAAAATCTTAACTTTTGAACTGATTTCGAATCGTCTGGTAAAATCAATTATTATTCACTTGTCAATCCTTAATGCGCAGTTGAATTTTAAAAATCATTATAATTTATATTTACAGTTGATGAACTAAAAAGATTTTTTTTGTTCAAAATTTCAACACTGCGCATATTTTGGAGCACCAACTGCATAGCTGGCGTCACTACACGGCCACCGTCAACACATAGTACATTTGCAACTCAAGAGTTCCAGGGGGCTGGCGTAAAGCTTCCGTTCGGCCGGTCCGCCCGGGACAACCTCATCAAATACATAAAAGCCTAAACAAACGTAATTTTTGACTAATAAAGAATGTATATGAATTACAAATTAATTTAAAAGTTACCTTAACTTGAGGGATGTATTTTTGATCGATGACAGGTGTGTAGCACGTGTAACAAAAAAACTTTCGAGACTTGTAACATTTACCACAAATTGTTCTGCCATCCACTGTGTCCAGTACGCTAGAGTCGTCAATATTCATTTTGCAGAAAGGAGCTCTGTCAATGATTTTTTGCCTTTCTTCTATCATGTTCATTTCTTCCATTATTACTGCCTGCAAATGACATATATTCAATAGACCTTTTTATTCTGAAAAATACTAATGTGCTTACACGAGAAATTTGACGTCACACTCGGAACTTGCGCGCATTTTTTTTTTTTTTTATACACATTGAATGACGAAAAAAAAACGATTGAATTTGTGAATTTGTTCTCTTTCCTAAAAAAAATGTCAAATTCAAACGTATTCAAAAGTATTGAATTTTGAATGCTATTCAATACTAATACGCAATCGTATTGAAAATATATCCAAACTGTCCCATTAACACGCATTGAACACGAAATCTCTTGCTTCGAATTCAAACGTATCACGTATTCAAGATACATATGTCATATGGGAACTTTTGCATTAAAAAGTATTGGGCTTTCGTTCCAATGCGAGATTGCCGTAAAGCAGATTTCCGGAGAACATCTCGTCAACGCAAAGTGCAATAATTTTTAATCCGACGTTTTTTTCAGGGGTCTCACCGAATTTCAGTAAACCTATCCTATTGAAAACATCGTCGTGTTAATTTCGGACAGGATTTACACGAGAAAATCTGCAAGGATTTTCAGATTTTTCGAGGAAATCCTTGAGTCAGTCAATACTGATAGTCGCTGGTCCCGGATATCCAATTTAAAAATCCTCGAGGATTTGTACGAATACATACCGTCCGAAAATAACAGAAGGATTTTCTCAAGTATTAAGCACAACAAAAATTAATCAGAAATACTTCACGTTTTATTTTATTTGCCAAATATTTCAGCATTCCAGAAAAAATAATTGTTGATAATGCAAACAATAATATGCAACTATAACTTTTTTTATCAATAAGTCTGAATTTTCCTATATGTAATGTAATATTATTATCATAATTATATAAACATGTTTTATTAATTATATTATTATAATTTATAATATTATGTTTAAAAAATACAATACTTATGATAGAAAATATATAACCTCGAAAACTGACCTTTTCACTATGTTTAGTATTTTTTTTTGTTAATTGCTTGTGGTAATTTAAACACCGTTTTAATTAGAGCATATTATGCACTTTTCACGATTTTGTAAAATATTCTAGATTCGAAATGGTATTTTTAAATCCTTTTTATTAACATGCCATGTAGAATAGCCAGATAGCCAGGGAAATCATGCAACCCGGACAAGGTCTAGCCGAAAGACGTTTCATTTTCTTCCAACTCGCGCACATCAGCTCCATTGCCATCTTGGTTACTACTCAACACAGCCGCAACTACAGATAGGCGCTGACCGGCCTTACCTCGTAGATTACCGAATTTCTCACATTTCTTACCAAATTTACCGTATTTACCGTAAAAATGGTTAATAGCTTTTTTTATTTAAATTAAAAGATTGCAAGCAGATTAATAAGTGCGAAACGCAATTTTATATTGTTTCTTGTTAATTTTAAAGCAAACATGTCGAGAACCAAGTGCAAGTATTACGTTTTAAAGGAACCTAACCTCTCAAACTTAAATTGTCATCGGTGTTATGCAATAACATAAAGTTAAAATAATGATATACACGTCTATTCCTGATGAATATTGTAAAAATCTAAATATATTAATTTTTTTAACCGAAAAATCATGAAAATTTGTATTATTCTGATGTATTTATATGTACCTACATTAAAACCGTGACTATCAATTTAAAAAAATCTGCCCGCTGCGTGGGCACATTCTCATCGCGCGTTTCGCTCGCAAGTTTGAGCGCGCCTAGGGCGCGCGACTGTTGGTTCTCGCGCTTCCCGCTCGATGATATATTTATCTCGCGCTTCGCGCTCGATGATGTGTTTACCTCGCTCTACGCGCTCGGTCTTTGTATTTCCCCCACATTTGCGCCCAGACCTTTTAAAATTAAAGGTCAAATCATCGACAACT
>JAABKJ010004267.1:0-24605 GCA_011634705.1 Andricus grossulariae
ATGTTGAATCTATACCACGTTCGCAGTATTTTAACTTTCTATACATTTTTTTCTGTAGCTTCTATCAAAATTGATTCTTGACAAGTAAAAATATATTTTTCTTATTAATTTAGATTTATTCTCGGATTTATTAAATTGTGAATTGAATAGGATTTTTTTCTAGTATATTAACGAATACTTATAAATTAAAACTGAAAAAAACCATAAATAAAGAAACTAAATATTTTAAATATATTTTAAAAAAGAAATAATAATTTAAAAATTTTTAGTAGTTTTTATTCATTTTTTTTTAAAATAAAAATATGAATGTTTTCAATAATTTTAAAATTTGTAGAAATCCCTTGAAATATTTTTAAGTTTTTTTTTTCATAAATCTCTGAAATATTTTGGCATTTTTATTATTTTCAAATATTTTCAAAGTGTTGTAACTATATGTTCAGGTTCGCAAAAATGTAAGTTTCTATTTAAAAAAATGTATTTATATCGTTACAATTATAATTTATTATTGACCAGTTAAAATTTATTTATAATATTTATTCTCGGATTTATTAAATTATGAATTGAATAGGATTTTTTTCCTTTCTTTTAAATTAAAACTACAAATTAAGGTAAATAAAAAAACTAAATATTTTAGAAAACAAATGATAATTTCAAGAATTTCAATAGTTTTTCTTTTTTGTTTATAAAAATAGAAATTGTCTGTACAACTGTGAAATCTTTTAAATCTCTGGGAATCTGTTAAAATAATTTGGAAATTTTTGCAATTCTCTTGAAATTTCTGGGCAACCCATTCTGGGCAAATCATTGAAAATTTATTAGAAATCTTTTAAATATTTTGGCATTTTTATTATTTTCAAATATTTTTTAATATGTTGAATCTATATTTTCACGTTCGGAAAAACGGAAGTTTATAATTAAAAATGTATTTTTTTAGCTACAATCATAAGTTATTATTGACAAGTAAAAATTTATTTATATTTTTTTTCGGATTCATGAAATTATGAATTGGATAGGAGTTTTTTTCTGCCTCATAAATTGAAAACTCAAAATACCATAAATAAAGAAACTACATATTTTAGAAAAAAAATCATAAATAAAAAATTTTTAATACTTTTTCTTTTTTTTCTAAAGAAATATAAATGGCTAAAAATTTCAAATTGCTATTAAATATTTGGAAATCTTTTGATATCTTAAAAAAAACTTTGGAAATCGATTTAAATCCCTTGAAAACTCTAGAATTTTTTTCGAAATTTTTTTGGGACGATTGAAATATTCCGAAAATTAAATTTCTGACACTGGAACATTATCATTATTTCTATAATTTATTATTATCCATTATCATCATTTATTATTGTTTGTTTCATTATTTATTTATTACTGAACAAAATTTTAATTGCTTATATTCGTGAATTTAAAAATTCGGTAAAATAATAGATTATCGTAAATTTTATTATTCGGGAATTGCCCAAATCAGAAATTAAATATTGTTGAAAATTCTCTATTTCGAATATTTTCTATTTAGTGAATTTTACAGTGCCGGAAATTTTCTTTTTCTATGGATTTATCAGTCGTTACATTTTTATAAAATCTTTATATATTTTATATTATTATTTTTAAATACCACAATTATAATAAGAAAACTAAATATTTTTGAGAAAATAAATTATAATTTTAAGACTTTCAAGTTTTAATATGGGTTTTCTTGTTTCTCATAAAAAAAAATAGCGCCGATTAGTTCGGTACTACTTCCTTTGTGCCCGCCAATCAGAAAGGCCTCATTTCCCCGCGAAAAATTCAAAACTGATACTTTTCAACGATAAAAAAAAATTATTATTGAAAAAAATTGACTCATTCAGAGAATTGTGAAAAACACAGTTTATTTTCGTATATACATATAAAAATCGTAGCGAAAGCGGACAGTTTTTTCAATTATGCGTCTCGAAATAATTATCGTAATATTTAAGTCATAAATTAAATAGGTACATGTATAAAAGCTCATCTAGATTATTCAGTTCGCTCGTTCGATTCTTTAAACTTTTAAAGCTTCGGTAGTTCTGTATATAATACATGTAATATATATATATTTTCTCTCTCGTAGTTTCTATATGAAAGTATGTAAATTATGGTAATTCTAATTACATCTCGTGGAATGATACGATGTCGACAATAAAACCTTTCTCTAATTTTATTTACAGCTGGGGTTTTTAAGATTCAGGGAAGAATTGCTTTTGCATTGACTCACATTATTTAAAAGGTCGTTGCGTCTGGAAATGAGTTTCTAACTCGGGCCCGAAAAGCACGCGACATTGCATAAACGTTGCATCAACTTTGTATGAACGTGGCATCAACGTTGCATCAACGTTGCACTGACATTGTAACAATGTTGCAACATTCCAGCACTAACATTCTAGCAATGTTGTACCAGCTTAGGATCAACGTTGCAACAAAATTGCATCAAGTTTGTGTCAATATTGCCTCAACTTTGCACCAAAATTTGATCGAATTTGCTCCAACGTTGCACGCATTTTTCATCAACGTTGCACCAACATTGCAGCAATATTGCACCAACGTTGCGTCAACATTGCACCGACTTCTTATCAACGTTGTACCAGCATTGCAGCAATATTGCACCAACGTTGCATCAACTTTGCACTGACATTGTAACAATGTTGCACCATTTTAGCACTAAAATTCTAACAATGTTGTATCAGCTTAGGATCAACGTTGCAACAAAATTGCATCAACTTTGTATCAATATTGCATCAACTTTGTACTAAAATTTGATCAACTTTGCACCAACGTTGCACCCATTCTTATCAACGTTGCACCAACATTGCACCAACGTTGCATCAACATTGCATCAACATTGCACCCACTCTTTATCAACGTTGCAGCAATATTGAACCAACGTTGCATAAACTTTGCACTGACATTGTAACAATGTTGCACCATTTTAGCACTAAAATTCTAACAATGTTGCACTAGCTTGGGATCAACATTGCAACCAAATTGCATCAACTTTGTATTAATATTGCATCAACTTTGCACCAACGTTGCACCCATTTTTATCAACGTTGCACCATCATTGCACCAACTTTGAATCAACATTGCACCCACTTTTTATCAACGTTGCAGCAATATTGCACCAACGTTGCATAAACTTTGCACTGGCATTGTAACAATGTTGCACCATTTTAGCACTAAAATTCTAGCAATGTTGAACCAGCTTGGTATCAACGTTGCAACCAAATCGCGTCAACTTTGCATCAATATCACCTCAACTTTGCACCAACGTTGCACCTATTCTTATCAACGTTGCACCAACATTGCAGCAATATTGCACCAACGTTGCAACAACATTACACCCACTTCTTATCGACGTTGCATCAGCATTGCAGCAATATTGCACCAACGTTGCAGCAACTTTGCACAAAAATGGCAGCAACCTTGCAAATCAATATTACGTGCCTTTCTGGAGGGAAGGGGGGGGGACTCTTTTTTCAACTTCATTCCTCTTCTTCCTTCGAGCAGCAAGGCCGGCAGTGCTTTGTGTGTCAGAATCCTCTGACCTTCATTTGCTCTCATATTTTCCCGATACGGTGTACTGACCACGATCGGAATAATTTCTTCGTAGACTTGCTCTTGACTTCTCGACCGTGAGCTATTTGAATTTCGAGCGATGCTCCGTTGTTTAAAGCTAGCCAGGTGTGAACTTCATTCGTGGCTGCAGTTGCTCCTGAGGAAAATTTTTATTTGAATTAGAAATTTTATCGGAACTAAAATAATTTTTTCTGGACTTTTTTTGGTCCTAAATATCGGCTTATTTTTGGTGAACGATCTCCCCTAATTTGTTCGTTTACATATTTGGCACTAATTTAAACAATTTACGTTTGTTTAAACATTTATTTTTCCCTGTAAATAGTGAAAAGTTACAATTTCCGAAATTAATTCAGTATTTTGAAAAAAATCAGTATTTTCTTATCTTAGAACAAATTCTCTAATTGTTTAAACAATAATAATTTTTTTATACAATTTTTTCAGTCACGTTAAGGATAGTTATTTTTGCATATCAATTTCGGCGAGATAAAAAATACTGATAATTAAGAAACATAGTGTAAGAGACTCAATAAAACTACAATTTTCTCGTTGCAAAATATGTTAAATAAATAATATTATTTTTGACATTTATCAACTATGTTATTCATCCCGAAAAATAGTAACTTCTCACGATATACCGGAAAAAATTACTGTCTGAGAAAATAATTGTTTAAACAATTGAAAATGTGTTAAAAAATACTTGGAAACTTGTCACTTTTAGAATAAACATAGTTCGTGTGAAAAAAATAAAAAATAAAATACCGTCTTTAGCATTAATTTTATGTAAAACTGCTATTTTTAATTTTGCAGGGAATTTTCCGGGCACAATATAAGGCGGTTGTGGGTGAGGGTCTAAATTATTTTTTCCATTTTTTCGAAAACTAAGCTTCTCCTATTTAAAATCCAATGTTTATTTCGAAAGTTCAAGAGCACGGTTTAATATTAGCCGATTAAAAAAAATGGAATTTCATTTTCCGGAAAATCAGCAAATTGAGGGGATGGATCACCCAAAATAAAACATAAAATTTCAAAAAATTTTAAAAAGATTTGGGTGTTTGGATTTTTGAGAAAAAAATTTGTTAATGTTTTATTCAACAATAAAGTTGATCTTTTTTTAACTTTTCATAATTACCATTTTTTATTTATCAAATAAGGCCTTATATCTATCCTAAAACTATTAAGAAATAATGTCCAGTGGGCGAAAATAATTTCAAAAAATTATTAATTATATTATAAACAAATTAGTGAACAAAAGTCATTTTCTGGTATTGGTAATGTTTAGCTCATTTTGAAATCCAGAGTTATGGTATGAAATGCGGGAGAAATTCATGATTCGTTACGATTAATTGAAAATAAATGCTATTTGGCAATTGTTTAAACAATTATTCTGAATAAATTCACAGATTGGATAATTTTCAACGAATAGGCTTGCTTTTACGAAAGAAAATAAGCTTTTTTACGATGACTTTTTGCTATGATACTTGGCCTATTTATAAGAATAATTAATTATTTAAAAAATTTTCATAAACAAATTCAGAGTTGGGGATATTTTTTAAAGAATAAACTCAATGTTTGTTCACAGAATCGATTAAGAATATCTTTTTGGTGATTGCTTGCTATGATACTTTTAAATTGACAACAATTATTAATAATATTAAAAATATTCGTCAACAAATCCAGAGTTTGACTATTTTTGAACAAATAGGATCAATTTTTGTTTACAAAATCGAGTAAGAATATCTTTACGATTAATTTTTTTCATTAAAGAAATATTTAAACAATTACTAACTGCTCTTCTTTGGTAAAATAGCATAGAAAAGGATAAAAATGGTCACAAAATGAATTTGTTAAAAACAAATGTTGAAACAATTAACAATTGTTGTCAATTTCAAGAGTTTCATAACAAAAAGTCATTAAAAAGTCATTCTTCGTTGATTCCGTAAACAAAAATAGCCAAATTGTGAATTTATGTAATAAAATTGTTTAAATAATAAATAATGATTGTCAATTTGAAAATTATCATAATAAAGAACCATCGAAAAGATATTTATAGTCGATTCTGTGAACAAAAATTGAACCTACTCGTTTAAAAATCGTCAAACACTGAATTTGTTCATAACAATTGTTTAAAAAATTGCCATATTGCATCTATTTTCAATAAATCGTGAGGAGACATTTATTTATCTCACATTTTATACGAAAATTATGAATTTCAATAAGCTAAACATTGCCAATCACGAAAAATGACTTTTGTTCATAATTTTGTTTACAACGTGATAACATTTATAAAAAATAATTATTCTTAACAACAGCACATTAATTCTAGATAGTTTCAGAACAGATAAAAAATGCTGAATTGACGTATCGCTAACTATAACAAAATTTTTTAATACTGGAAATGGGGTCAAATATAATTGAGAGGTAGATTTTTCCGAATTGGGGTATGGCCAGCTATAAACGTTTTTTTTTTAATACTGGAAATGGGATCAAATATAATCGAGAGGTAGATTTTTCTGGATAGGGATATAACCAACTATAAAGGGATGATTTTTTGAAATACTGGAAATGGGTGCAAATATAATTGAGGAAGTGGGGTCAAATATAATTGAGATAATGTGTTAAAATATAATTGAGAGGTAGATTTTGCCGAATTGACGTATGTCTAACTATAAACAAGTTTTTCAAATAGTGAAAATGGGGCTGAATATAATAAATAGGTAGATGTTTCCGCATTGGAGTATGGCCAACTATAAACGGATGGTTTTTTAAAATACTGAAAATGGGTTCAAATACAATTGAAGAAGATGGGTTAAATATAACTGAGAAATAGATTTTTTCAAGATAGCATGGCCAACTATAAATGGGTGGTTTTTTTCTACTGGAAATGGGATCAAATATAGTCAAGGGGTAGATTTCTTCCGAACTGGGGTATGGTCAACTATAAAAGTATGGCTTTTCAAAATACTGAAAATGGATTTAAATATAATTAAGGATGTGGTTCAAATACAGTGAAGATGCAGATTTTTCGGAATAGGGGTACGGCCAACGATAAACGGATGGTTTTTTAAATTACTGAAAATGGGTTCAAATATAATTGAGGAAGAGGGGTCAAATATAATTGAGAGGGAGTCTTGTCGAGTTAAGGTATGGCCAACTATAAAGGGGTCGTTTTTTAATACTGGAAATGGGATCAAATACAGTTGAGAGGTAGATTTTTCCGAATTGGGTTATGGCCAACTATAAACGGATGGTTTTTTTAAATACTGAAAATGGGTTCAAATACAATTGAAGAAGATGGGTCAAATATAACTGAGAAATAGATTTTTTCAAGTTAGCATGGCCAACTATAAACAGGTTGTTTTTTTTTCTACTAGAAATGGGATAAAATATAGTCGAGAGGTAGATTTATTCCGAATTGGGGTATGGTCAACTATAAAAGGATGGTTTTTCAAAATACTGGAAATGGATTCAAATATAATTAAGAAAGTGGTTCAAATGTAGTGAAGAGGCAGATTTTTCCGAATAGGGGTATGGCCAACTATAAACGGATGGTTTTTTAAATGACTGAAAATGGGTTCAAATATAATTGAGGAAGAGGGGTCAAATATAATTGAGAGGGAGCTTTTGCTGAGTTAAGGTATGGCCAACTATAAAGGCGTCGTTTTTTTAACACTGAAAATGGGATCAAATATAGTTGAGAGGTAGATTTTTCCGAATTGGGTTATGGCCAAATATAAACGGATGGTTTTTTAAAATACTGAAAATGGGTTCAAATACAATTGAGGAAGTGGATCAAATATAATGGAAAGGAAAATTTTTCCGAATTAGGGTATGCCTAACTATAAACGGATGGTTTTTTAAAATACTGAAAATGGGTTCAAATATAATTGAAGAAGATGCGTCAAATATAATTGAGGAAGAGGGGTTAAATGTGATTGAGAAGTAGATTTTTCCGAATTGATGTATGCCCAATTATAAAGGTGCGGTTTTTTAAATACTGGAAATGGGATCAAATAAAGTTGAAAGATAGATTTTTCCAGATTGGGGCATGGCCAACTATAAAAGGATGGTTTTTCAAATTACTGGAAATGGATTCAGATATAATTGAGAAAGTGGGACAAATATAATGGAAAGGTAAATTCTGCTGAGGTAAGTTAAGGCCAACCATAAGCGGGTGCTTCTTTTGAAATACTGGAAATAGGATCAAATATAATTGAGAGGTAGATTTTTCCGAATTGGGACATAGCCAACTATAAACGGGTGTTTAAAAAATATATGTGCTAGTGATGGGGCCAAATATAATTGAGGAAAATGGAAATGGGGTTAAATATAATTGAGAGGTAGATCTTTCCGAATTGGGGTATGGTCAACTATAAACGTTTTTTTTTTAAATACTGGAGATGGGATCAAATATAATCGAGAGGTAGAATTTTCTGGGTAGGGATATGACCAACTATAAAAGTATGTTTTTTTTAAATACTGCAAATGGGTTCAAATATAATTGACATAATGTGGTAAAATATAATTGAGAGGAAGATTTTCCCGAATTGACTTATATCTATATATAAACACGTTCTTTTTTAATGGTGGAAATGGGGTCAAATATGGAGAATGGTCATATGGAGAGGAAGATTTTTCGGAATGGAGGTATGGCTAACTATAAAGGGGTGTTTTTTTTAATACTGGAAATGGGATCAAATATAGTTGAGAGGTAATTTGTCCGAATTGGGGCATGGCTATCTATAAACATGTTTCTTTAATACTGGAAATGTGATTAAATATAGTTGAGAGGTAGATTTTTCCGAATTGGGATATAACCAACTATAAACGGATGGTTTTTTAAAATACTGAAAATGGGTTCAAATATAACTGATGGAGAGGAGTCAAATATAATTGAGAGGTATATTTTTCCTAGTTAAAGTATGGCCAACCATAAACGGGTGTTTCTGTTCAAATACTGGAAATAGGATCAAATATAATTGAGAGGTAGATTTTTCCGAATTGGGGTATGACCAACTATAAACGAGTATTTTTTTAAACATATGTACTAGTGATGGGGTCAAATAAAATTAAGGAAATGAGGTTAAATAAAATTACAATATAGACTTTGCTTTATATATTAAATATAAATTAACAAAATCGATTTATCGATCAAAACTTTTTTTGTCTTACTGTATGCAGACAATTTGAAAAAAAAACGGCAAAAGTCTAGAAATCCTGAAGTAGATCTTAATAAACAATACTCACCTAGCAATTCGTGAAGAGTAATTTTTCGACTAGCGAGTAATTCTTTGCTAGCACTCCTAATTTCAAAAACAAGCATCGCTTGCCTTGGAATACTGTCTCCATCAATTTGGAAATCGATACTAAACTGCGGATTAGGCATCGCTGGTAACAATCGAGACTTCGCTATTGTTTTCCCACTATTGATCGAAGACAAGATTTTATCTGGACTTGTACACCTGAATTTATTAAAAAATTATTAAACTTTTGTTTAAATTAATTTACAATGTTCTCAAATTAGTGTTTGACATTTGAGAGCGAATAATAAGGTTCATTAGGGTGCCCATTTAGAAACTAAATCTTTTTTTCTAAAAGTATTACCCCCTGAATTTATAAATTATAAAAACATAATCAGCTCTTATTTTTTTCTTCTTATTATTAGTTTTGATTTTTCCCAAGACGTTGAAAGTTATGTAATGCGTAAAACTTCAAAAAGAAAAGGCAGGGAAAATTATTAGTCAAAGTAGGTGCTTAGCGCCTAAAGTAAGTGTTTCATAGCCTATTAAGACGTATTTTAAGTTTTTTAAACTTCCCCCTCCTCTAATACCCCTAATTTCCCCTCTCCCCCTACTTCCTCTACATTTACTACATTCCTTCTTCCTCTCCTCACTTCCTCAGCTAACACTCCATTTCCCATACTTCCCTTTCCCAACCATCACTTCACTTCTGCTACTCATTCCCACTATCCTACTAGCTCTCCTTTTACTTCCTTCACTGCCATCCCTCACTTCCAATCATTTTCGTTACTTTCTCTCAACTTTTTTCCCTAATTTCCCCTTACTTTCTCTACTTACCCACCCCTCATTTTCCCTCACTTCCTCTACTTTGCACTCACCTTATTTCCGCGACTTCCCCTTATTTCCTTTCACTCCTCCTCCATCCCTCCTCTTCTTCCCCTCACTTCTGCTAATCGCCACTCCACTTCCCCTCATTTCTCCAAATTACACATGCCTCACTTCCCATTCTTTCCCAACCTTTACTTTTCTTCCTCTCCCTTCATCTATTCCTTCCTCCTTTACTTAACCCTCTCCTTACTCCCTCAGCTAACACTCTCTTTGCCGTACACAGGCCTCACTTCCCCTCACATCCCGTACTTCCCCAATCTTTACTTTTTCTATCCCTTCATCAATTCCTTCCTCCTTTACTTCTCCCTCTCCTCACTCCTTCAGCTAACACTCCCTTTCATATACTTCCCTTTCCCAGCCATCAATCCACCTCTCCTACTCATCTGCACAACCCTACTAGCTCTCTTTTTACTTCCCTCACTGCCATACCTCACTTCCAATCATTTTCGTTACTTCCTCTCAACTCTCCTCCCTAATTTCCCTTTACTTCCTCTACTTACCCATTTCTCATTTCCCCTCACTTCATCTACTTTTCCCTCTTCTTATTTCCGCCACTTCCTCTCATTTCCCTTCACTTCACCTTCATACTTCCCCTCACATCTCCTAATCACCTACCCCCATTTCCCCTCAATTCCTTATAATTAGACACCCCTTATTTCCCCTCACTTCCCTCACTTCCCATACTTCCCCAACCTTTACTTTTCTTGCTCTCCCTTCATCAATTCGTTCCTCCTTTACTTCTCCCTCTCCTCATTCCCTCAGCTAACACTTCCTTTCCCATGCTTCCCTTTCCCAGCCATCACTTCACTTCTCCTACTCATCCGCACTACCCTACTAGCTCTCCTTTTACTTCTCTCACTGCCATCCCTCACTTCCAATCATTTTCGTTACTTCCTCTCAACTCTTCTCCCTAATTTCTTCTTGCTTCCTCTATTTACCCACCCCTCATTTCCCTCACTTCCTCTACTTTGCTGCCCCCTTATTTCCGCTAGTTCCCCTCATTTACCTTCACTCCCCCTCCACCCCTCCCCTCCTTCCCTTCGCTTTTCCTAATCACCACCACACTTCCCCTTATATCCACCCTTCACTTCCCTCACTACCTTCCCTCACTTCCAATCATTATCTCTACTTCCCCTAAATTCTTCTCTCTAATTTCCCCTTACTTCCTCTACTTATCCTCCTCTCAATTCTCCTCCCTTTCTCTACTTTTCCCTCCCGTCATTTCTTCTACTTCCCCTCATTTACCTTCACTACCCCTCCTTCTCCTCCCCTCCTTCCTTCACTTCTCTTAGTCCCCACTCCTCGTCCCCTCACTTCTCACTTCCTTCCCCTCATTTCCGGTAACTTCCAATACTTTCGCTTCTCTATAACTATAAGGGTTTCAGCCCGGAGTTAGGAAACCTAATAGAAAACTAAATTTTTTTAAAGAAAAAGATCTGATAGGGTCAAAGTTTTAAAATGTTTAAAAATGGTAGAATTGGAATACCAATGTTGTTTTCCGTATTGTATTTATCTTTAAAAAAAAGTATTTTAGGACATGCTCAATGGATTTAAAGAAAAAATACGTCTCTTTTTAATTTTTCTTTAAAACTATGAACTTTTGTACTGTACTATCGAAGAAAAAGATTTTTGTTTTTTGGGTGCAAAATTGTTTGCTCTTACCTTTTTTATTTTCAATCCATTTTATGCACAGTGCTTCATTTTTATTTTTTAGATAAAGGGATTTATATTTATATTGTAGTTTCTAAAGTTCATAATGTAAAAAAAAACATTTTTCTTCACAATTTAAACATATAAAAAAAAGAGATTAGGATAAAATATATAACAACAAAAAATATAGACGGTTAAAAAAATATAATATTTTTCCACAATAATATTACTTACAAGTTTTATAGTTTAAGAGACAAATTGAAAAAACTCTTTTTCTTTAAAAAAAGTGAAACACTGTTCATAAAAAGGGTTTAAAATAAAAAACGCAAGAGCAAAAAATGTTTAACGCAAACAACTGAAATCTTTTCGTCGAATAATTTGGTTCTCAAGTTCATATTTTAAGAGAAAATTTCAAAAAATCCCTTTTTCTGAAAACAAAAAGTAAAAGACTGTCCAAAAAAAGGGCTTAATATATAAAAGCTAAGCACAAAATATCTCTGCCGTAGAAAACTAATATCTTTTTTTTCAATAATGTGTTTTTAAAAGTTCGTAGTTTTACAGAAAAGGTGAAAAAGTTAAATTTTTTCACAAAAAAAAAATGAAATAGTTTCCATAAAAAAGGTTCGAGATAAAAAGGGTTCGATATAAAAAGGGTTCAAGATGAAAAGGGCAACAAAAAAAATGTTTGACACAGAAAACTAAAATACATATTTTTTTGAATAGTGTGATTTCTAAAGTCCGTAGTTTTACAGAAAAATTAATTACAAATAAATTTTTATTTTTTTATTTTATGTTCAGAGTTAGCAGTTTTTCTCAAATATCATAAATTTTCAACCAAAGAGATAAATTTTCCACTAAAATGATAAATCGTCAACAAGCAAAATTTTTACAAATTAGTTCAACTTTCAAGCAAGTAGTCAAATTTTTACCAAAAAGATTCATTTTCAACAAAGAATATTAATTTTCAATCAAGAAGATTAATATTTTCTACAAGAAGAGATTTATTTCTAATAAAATACATGAATTTGCAGTCAAATAGTTCGATTATCAATTAAAATTATAAATGTTCAAACAGAAAAATTAATTTATGACAAAGTAATTTAACTTTTAACCAAGTTGTTGATTTCTTGACCAAAACAGATAAATCATTCTTTCAACCAAATTGTTGAAGTTTTGAGCAAAGAATACAAATTTTCTACAAAGCAGTCGAATTTACATCTCAAAATATAAATATTTAACCAAAAATTTCATTTTCAACCCAACTGGTAAATCTTCCATCAAAACAGTAGAATTTTTAACAAAGAAAGATTTTTAAGTCGTGAAAGAAAAAAGAATGTCAACGAAACTGTAAAAGTTTCAAGCCAAAAAGACGAATTTTCTACCAAAAAGTTGAATTTTGAAAAATATGAATTTTCAACAAAAAAGTTCATTTCCAACCGATTAGTTCAATTGTATACGAAAAAGTTTGAATTTCCAACTAAGAATAAATTAAATTCTTAACCAAATGATAAATTTTTTATTTTTCAAACCAAAAAATCGAAATTTCTAAAGCTTTTTCTTGAATTCCAACTGTTAAAAATTCAGTTAAAAAAATTAAAGGAATTTAAACTTTCATTTTCAAAAGTTAAAAATTCAAATGATAAAAAATAATCTGTTGAAAATTCCATATTAAATTTTCTTCGATTATCTACAGTTGAATGTTATATTAAAAACAAGTGATAAAAATGTATATTCAAATCATTTTTCATGACAATTTAATAAATTTGGAAAACATATTTCAACCGGGATTTTGTCCCACTGAAAAAGTGGCGACATTTAGTTTGTATATTTTAAAATATTTTATTTGTCTGGTTAATAAATAATGAAAGCTAGGGTGCTTTATCAGCCTTGAACATTTAATTTGTACAATTAAAGTTTGTGAAATTAATGTATTGATTATTTATTTAATCAGTTAATTATTTTTTATAATTAATTTTCATTTTAAGATAATGTTTATTTTGAAATCTTGAAAATAAAATCTATTGAAATTAAAATACTTCTATTTTAAAACGTCCTCATGATTAAGCGATTGAAATTAAGAGTTTTTGAATGGAAAATTTTTTAAGCTTCAATTTGGAATATTTGGAAACTAGAA
This sequence comes from Andricus grossulariae, assembly GCA_011634705.1. NCBI lineage: Eukaryota > Metazoa > Arthropoda > Insecta > Hymenoptera > Cynipidae > Andricus > Andricus grossulariae. The sequence continues at coordinate 13,510 of JAABKJ010004267.1, forward strand.
AATTCACAAGATTTTAATTTTGGCTGCTTTTGTTTGTCGTTTAGTTTTAAATACTTCAAATGAAAAAATCGTCAGCTTTAACAGTTTGAACTTCTGAATTTGAACTTGAATTTCAATGCCCGGGAAAAATTTTTTTGAACTGGGAAATAACCGGGAAATGACCAAGAATTTTTTTCTTTGATGAAAGTGGCCAGCTCTGATTATTATAACCGTATTTTTTAATTTGATCTTTAATTTAATTTAAATTTTTAAAACCTAAAAGTTTGAATTGACATTATTATTTGCAGGATTATGTTTTTTAACTGTTATTTGATGAAAAAAATTAAAATAAAGCTAGGGTAATAAGTAATGACCAAATATTGTTCGTTCGTCTGTCGACATTTTTTCCCGAGAGGGGAAGTATGAAAGGGAACGGAACATAGAGGAGAGATGGGAAAGTATGATAGGAGAGGGGATTTGAGGGGAAGTAGGGATGATAAGGAGATGTTGGAAAGGAAACGTGGGGTGGGAAGGGAGTATGGGAAGGTTAAGATGAGAGGGGAGATGTAGAAAAGAGTATGGGAAGGAGAAGAAGTAGGAAAGGGAGTAAACGGGAGAGGTAATGTAGGGGGGATTTGAGGAATGAGAAGTAGGGGAGCGGCGAAACATTTGAGAGAAGAGGAAGTAGGAGGTGATAGGGTAATGAGAAGGAGATGATGTAGGAGATAGGGTGATAAGATAGGATCGAAAAGGATAAAGTGTGATTGGACAGGATAGAATAGAAGAGAGGATGAGAGGAGAGAGAGGGGGAGTGATATGTGGAGGGGGGAGAAATTTGAACAACTTAATTAACGTCTTAATAAGCTAGGAAGCCCCGTTTGATAGGGGCACGGCGCCTACTTTGTTTTTATTATTTTCCTTGAAGGTATAAATATGGGAGGGGGGGTAGACCTTAATAAAAAAATATTTAGTTTTCAAAGGAACACCATAAGGATCATACTTACGTTTGGAACTTGACTCGAACATAGAGTTGTGCTATATGAGCCACATGAAGACCCTGTGCTTGAAGAACTTTTCCTTCGACTCCATAATACTTCTCCCTCGTTCCATTCAGAATTTTCAAATCTGGAAGGAGTTTCAGCTTAGATATACACCCTATAGCTTAGAAATAATTAAATTGATTCATAAAAATTCTGGTATTTTTTGAACTAACCATTTGGCCTCATCCTTAATCGAGGACTAGGTTGTCTTATCCTACCAAGCATATCTGGTTGGGATACAGCATGAGATAAAGCTCCTTGCAAAAGTTCAGTGGCGTCTGCTTCACCACCTCCTCTTGGTTCCAAACTTAAGGTAACTCCTTTGCTATCACACTTGTCTTCAATATTAACTTCGGAACGAAACCTTCGAAGTTTTAGACCCCTCTTCATCTGTAGAAAAAAATTCATTTATAACATAATTACGTTATGATTAATTACACTCAACTCCCGATATATGAACCTCCGGTCCTAGAACTCGAGGCCACGGAATTCGGTGATGCGGGAGGCGCTGCTCAGCCAAGCGTGACAAACAGGAAAAGGGCCGCACTCTCCGCGCGTTAGTTGTATAAGGTTTCTTCATCCATCCAAATCCAATAGAAATGATTCCCACGACCATGCCTGTTTGGGTTTGGATTCCTCCAATTTAGGATCAAGGCCAGAGTAAGCCATGCCCGAAAATGTTCTTATATCGGGAGTTGAGTGTACTAGGGCGTAGCGTAAAATACGAATTGCAGAAAATAAAAGATCCTGGTGTCCTATTCTTTTCCTTTTCACATAAAAAGCAACTGTATAAAGTTTGGCTGAGATAAAGAAAAATTCGGATCAATGTTGCCAAATAGCACGAAAAACCCGTAAAATTCATGTGTTTCTTGATTTACTTCTAAATTATGATTGTATTGAAAAAGTGTTCAGATAAAAGTTTTACATCTCCAAGGAGTATATCTTTTTTACTGTATTAATTTTTTTTCTTCGAACCAACCCTTATCAAGAAAAATAAAAAAAATTAGTAAAAGAAATTTAAAAGTTTGTTTTTCATATTTTTCAAGATGTGTGGGCATTTCTGGAAGATTTACAACTTCCTAGGACCAACAGGGAATCTTTTAGATAATTTTGAATTTAGGGGTAGGAGAAGAATTCCAGTGATCCTACATTGGGCTTTAAAAAATTATGAAGTATGTAGATTCTGCCAAGTTGGGATATGGCCAACTGTAAACGATTGGTTTATCAAAATACCTTGAATGGCGTTAAATACAATTGAGAAGTACATTTTTCCAAATAGCTATATGGCCAACTTTAAAGGGGTCTTTTTTTAAATACCGGAAATGGAGTAAAATCCAATTAAGAGATAGATCTTGCCGAATTGGGGCATGGCTAACTATAAACGCGTTTTTTTTAAATACTGGAAATGGGTGCAAATATAATTGAGCAAGTAGAGTCAAATATAATTGCGAGGTAGACTTTGTTGAATTGGGGTATGGCCAACTATAAATGGGTGATTTTTTGAAATTCTGCAAATAAGGTAACATATAATTGAGAGGTACATTTTGCGTTGTTGAGGTATGACCAACTATAAACGCATGATTATTTTTTAAATATTGGAAATAAAGTCAAATATAATTGAGAAAATGGGGTAAAATATAATCAAAAGGTAGACTTTGCTGAATTGGGGTATGGCCAACTATAAATAGGTGATTTTTTGAAATTATGGAAATAAGGTCAAATATAATTGAAAATTAGATTTTGCCTAGTTGAGATATAGCCACCTATAAACAAGTGTTTTTTTTTTAAATACCGGAAATGGAGTAAAATATAATTAAGAGGTAGATTTTGCCAAATTGGGGTATGGCTAACTATAAACGCGGTGTTTTTTTCAATTACTGGAAATGGGTGCAAATACAATTAAGCAAGTAGAGTCAAGTATAATTGTCAGGTAGCCTTTGTTGAATTGGGGTATGGCCAACTATAAATAGGTGATTTTTTCAATTCTGGACATAAGGTCAAATATAATTGAAAATTAGATTTTACCCGGTTGAGATATGGCCATCTATAAACGGGTGTTTTTTTTTGTTAAATACCGGAAATGGAGAAGAACATAATTGAGAGGTAGATTTCGCCGAATTAGGGTATGGCTAACTATAATTGGGTTGCTTTTTTAAATACTACAAATAGGTGCAATTATAATTGAGCAAGTGAAGTCAAATATAATAACCAGGTATAATTTGAAGAATTGGGGTATGGACAACTATAAATGGGTGATTTTTTAAAATTCTGGAAATGAAGTCAAATATAATTGAGTAAATGGTGTCAAATAGAATTGAGTGATCGATTTTACCGAGATCGAGTATGACTGACGATAAACGGGTTGCTTTTTTTAAATACTGGAAAAGGGGTCAAATATAATTGAAGGAATGCGGTGGAATATAATTGAAATGTAGATTTTTCCAAATTAGGGTATGGTCAACTGCAAAGTGGGGTTAAATGTAATTGAGGCATAGATTTTTCTGAATTGGGGTATATTCAACTATAAACGGGTGGTTTTTTTAAATAATGGAAATGGGGTGAAATATAGTTGAGAGGTATATTTTGCCGAGCTGGGGTATGACGGGTGACTTTTTTAGATACTGGAAATGGGTTCAAGTAAAATTAAGGAAATGTTATAAAATAAAATTGAGAGGTAGATTTAGGCGGATTGACGTATGGCTAACTATAATCAATTTGTTTCTGTTCAATACTGGAAATGGGGTTGAATATAATTCAGAGGTAGATTTTTCTGAATTGAGGTATGGCCAACTATAAACGGATGTTTTTTTAATACTGGAAATGGGGTCGAATATAATTGAAATGTAGAATAGGATCCCAGGGTTTTTCATTTTCTGAAAATTGTTTTTTACGCTACGCCCAGGAAACCTATTTCTCAATTAGTTTCAAAAGACTGACCTTCTGCTTCATGACTCTAAAACTATTATACTGAGGCATCTTCTTCCCAAAGCTTTGCTCAGGACTCGGAGTTAAGCTATGATGAGAAGACCTCCGTTCTCGTAATTTTGGAGTCGAATCAGCTTCATCGAGAGCATCAGGAATATTTTCTGTCATCACTCTAGGAGTCCAGGAATTCGTTCCTCCATTAACTTCATTAGAATCTTTGCTGGTTGTGCTCGCTTTGTCTATAGGACAAAAATAAATCTCTGCATACTTTAAATTAATCTTTTTCGTTCTCTATTTTCATTTCAAAAGATACCCCAACAGCACGCAATACTGCAGCAATATTGCATAACAGAATTGACAAAATTGCTGTGTAAACTTGAAACAACATTGAAACAACATTGCACCAACATTCCACAAAAATTGCATCAACATTGCACCAACATTGCACCAACATTGCATCAACATTGCTCCAACATTGCATCAACATTGCATCAACATTGCACCAACATTGCATCAACATTGCATCAACATTGCATCAACATTGTATCAAAATTGAACCAACATTGCACCAACATTGCATCAACATTGAACCAACATTGCATCAACATTGCATCAACATTGCAACAACATTGCACCAACATTGCACCAGCATTGCACCAACATTGCATTAAAATTGCAGCACCATTGAAAAGCAACATTGCTGCAGTATGGCGTGCTGTTGGGGTGATAAAAGATTGATAGAAATACCAGAATGATTAGAAGAAGGTGGCTTTAATAAGGTAACAGTTCGAGGTGGAGGTGGTGGAGGAACAACTGGTTCCAAATGAAGCCTCATTTTCGATTTTTCCATCGAGGGCCTCCGAACTATACTTGATATATTTGATATCGTTTCTGGTTCTGCACTTGGTCGAGTGGAAGCTTCACTGATGTTACTTGCAGCATATGTACTTTGCGTCTGTAATTTTAAATTTAGTTTCATTTATAGATATTTTTTTTTTTATTTCAAACCTTTTTTAGGGTTGCATAGCCCTAGGCAGAAACATATTTTTAAATAAAAAATAATATTCATTTATTTCGTAAACAATTTTATAAACAAATTCACAACTTGACTACTTGCCAACAAATGTCATTTTTTTACGAAATGGACTGCCAATGACTCGGAAAGAATCTTAATTCATCGTCACCACAGACATTAGAATTCAAATTGTTTAAGAAACTGTTGTTCATTCTTCGAAAATGTCAAAATCGCAGATTTTTGAGTAAAATTGTTTATAAAAAAAATAATCGTAGCTCATTGATGAAATATCATAAGTAAGACATCTGGCGAAGTTATTTAGAGGCAATTTCGTTGAGAAAACGAAATCTTCTGGCTGAAAATGGACGAAAATCTGTGTTTGTTTATAAAATTTATTTAATTAAATAACAAATCATGTAAATTGACAAAGTCACCTAATAAACATGATTCTTTCTCAGTCATTGGGAATCGATTTCACAAACAAACTACTGCTATTTGTTGAAAACTAGTCAAGCTGTGAATTTGTTCGTAACATTGTTTACAAAATGAAAAATTATTGTTCTATGATAAAGTAACATAAGGATTTTTCCAATTCATTCAGAGTAATTTAGTTGAAAAAATGTCAAATTTGCTGGTTGAAAATGGACCAAAATCTGTATTTGTTTATAAAATTTTGTTATGCACGTAATACATATTTTTCCCAGACAAAGTCTGATAATAAATAGGGTTCTTTTCGAGTCACTGAGAGACGATTTAGTAACAAAAAGCAAGATCCATTTATTGAAAAGTAGTTAAATTGTAAATTTGTTTATAAAATTGTTTATAAAATAAAAAATTATTGTTGGTTGGCCGGTTCAAAATTGACGAAAATTTTTATTTCTATATACAATTTATTTAAACAATTAACCACTGTTATCAGGTTTCAACAAATCGTATATGTTATTCATTTTCGACAAATTTTTGATCAATTTTTTTAAGGAAACGAAGTCTCTAGATTGCGAAATGGCTAAGATATGCATTTGTTTATGAAATTTGTTTATAACAATAACAATTATTTTGGATTGAAAAAAAAAACTTAAAATGGAGAATGATACTTTGAAAGACCCCCCCCCCCCCTTAACTTATCACCTATTTTGTGGATGACCCCTTATTAATTTGTTAATATAAAAATAAACTAAAAATAAATAAAAATAAATGTTGTGAAGGGTATCGTAATTATTTCTAAGAAGTGTCTTAACTTATTTCATAACATTTGACATAAATATAAGTAGGTGCAAAAAAATGGGAACGTTTATTTAAAAAAGTGAAAGGAAGTGAGGAAGAGCAAGAGGAGGGAAAGGAGGGAGAGTTAGTGGATGGAAAGTAGGGCAAGAGAAGGGAGGGGGAGTAAGAGACGATCAGTAGGGAAAGTGAGGCTGATTAAAAGAGGGGAAGAAAAGGAGGGAGAAGTAGTGGAAGCAAGGAGAAATAAGGGAAGTGTGAGAAGGGGAACTATCGTTGGGGGGAGAAGCAGGTGAAATGAGGGGAAACATGAGAAGTGATGAAAAGTGGGAAAGGGGAATTAAGGGGAGGGACAATAAGAGATGAGTATTAGTAGAAGTTAGGAGTGGAGGAATAGGGAAGTGGGGTGAGAATAGGAGGGGAAGTAAACGAGGTAGAAGTAGGGGAAGCAATTAAAAATAAGGTAAGTGATAGAAGAGAAAGTATAGGTATAGCAGAAGTAGATGAAAAGAGGGGAAGTGTGGGAGAGGATGTAAGGCAAACATGTGCAGTGATGGAAGGAGAAAAGGGGGAATCGAAGAGAGAGGTAAGAGAAGGATATTAGTGGGAGTAAGGTCAGGGGGAGGAAGGAAGTGAGGGTGAGTCAAACAGGGAAGTAGAGGTGGGAGAAGTAGGGAAAACGAGAGGATAAATGAGAAGTTGAAGTAAAGAAATTAGGGGAGTGAAGGGAAAGCAGAACAGAGAAGGTGGGGGAAGTGAGGGGCTGCTTGAGAAATGATGAAAGGTGGAAAGGGGAATCGAGTGGTATGTGGAAGTGAGAGTAGGAAAAGTAGGGAAGTAAGGTTGAGTAAAAGAGGAGAATTAGGGGAAAGGACAGTTAGAGAAAGGGAGGAGTGTGGGGGAGAGGAAGTACGGGAAAACATAAGAAACGAACAAAGGATTGAAAGGCGAACCGAGGGAAAGCGTAACAAAGGGGTTTTAGTAGACGCCAAGGGGGGCAGTAGGGGAAGTGAAGTAGAAGTGTGCAGAAGAGAAGGATGAGAGGAGGGAGAAATACGGTAGCGAGGAAAAATATGGAAAGTTAGAGTGGGGGAATTATGGCTGGAGACGGGAAGTAGACTAAAGGAGCTGTAGAAGAAGCGAAAGGAAATATGAGAAGTGATAGAAGTTGGGGAAGGAACATCGAGGGGTATTAGTAGAAGTGAGGGATGGGGGAGTATGAAAATGTTGGTGAATTGAAGAGAGGAAGTAGAGTTTGCTAGGTTAGAGGAATTATGGGTGGGTAGTGGAAGTAGACTAAAGGAGGGGGAGTGAAGGCGGGGAAGTAAGAAGAAGCATCATAAGTTATGAAAGGTGAGGAAGGGAAATTGAGGGAAGCAGGAGTGGGGTAAGTGGGGGTCGGTAGGAGAGGGGAGGTAAAGGAGTGAGAAGTAGGGAAATGAAGAAAATGAGAGGAGGAAAATTATGGGTAGAGAAGGGAGGTACGCTGAATGAGGGGATAGGTAATGGGAAGTGGAGGAGGGAAAGTGAGGCGAAGAGAGAGGATGAGAAGTATGGGAAACAAGGGGTGGGGAAGTAAGAGAGAGACAGTAGGATGAGTAAGAGAAGGCAGTAGGGGAAGAAAGATAGTGGTAATACTGAATTGAGAGTGATTAGAAGAGGGTCAGTAGAGGAGAGAGAAGTACGGATGGGAAGGGATGGATGGTACTTGACAGAAGGGGAATTATGTGCATGGAGGGAAAGTAGACGGAAGGTGGGGTGTGGGGAAGGAATATCTCTATTTTTTTATTTTTTTTTTTAAATTTAAAATCTGGTTAACTTACTTCACACTCTTCAGTTAGGACTTTCACTTTTAGCTCAACAGATCCCGACTTGGTTCCTCTTAAAGTAAACCAGTGAGACTGATCGCTGTTCGAAAGCCTTCTGATATCTTCGAGAGTCAAAGACACTTTTCCTAAGTAATCCTTCATGCAGAAAGTGTCGTGATCCCATAATATCTGAAAATTTTATTTCATAAATTTAGAAAACTAAAGAATTCTCTTAACTGAAAAAGTAATTTGTTTGAAAAGTATTAGGATAAACTTGAGGAAAACAAAAAAATTGGAAAATCAAAAACAGCCTGGCAATAAAAAGTTTCATTTTGGGACCCTTATGATGCTAATATAATTTTTTTTGTAACCTACACAATCTGCCCGATTTTCAAAAATCTTGTAGGATTCATTTCAAGTTACTAATTCTTTTGACTTCAAATACTTCATCGTTTTTTTTTCAATTTAAAATCTTATCAATTTCAAAGTATTTAAATTCTTAAAGCATTTATTTCGCTTCACAATTATTCATCAATTCAAAACTTAATTTGTTCTAATTAAAAAAAATTTTTTATATTTAAAAATTTGAAATATCTTTAAACTTTTACTTACTTTAAAATTTTAATTGTTTCAGCTACAAATAAGTTCAGTTTTTTAATTTCATTTTGTTTGAAATAATTTCAACTTTGTATTCTTTCAAATTGAAATATTATCCAATATTTTTGTTGCAATTTCAAATTTATATAAACTTAAAACTGTTCATATAAATTCATTAAAGATTTTTTTTCCAAAAATCGTGAATAATATTTTTTTTCGGAACCTAAATATCATGCCAGATTTATAAAAATGTTGTCAGATTTTAATATTTTTATTTTTTCTGAGGCAAAATCTCGTTTTTATAAATGTGAAAAAACTAAAATAATTTTTAAAAGCTTTGTAAAATATACTAGAATATTTTTGAGTTTGTAGATCTTGCTCACGTTGAAAATTTACCTAAATTTTCACAAAAAATGAACTAGTTAGATTTTCATTAAAAAAAAATTAATTATCATAAAGAAAACGAAGTTTCAATAATATAGTCGAATTTTCTGAAAAAAATTGAATTTGCAATCCAGAAAGACGAGTTTTTAATCAAAAAGATGAATTTTCAAGTAAGAAGAATAATTTTCTAACTAGAGAAGATTAATTTACTATCAAAAATGGAATAGTTGAAATTTTGTTTTAAAAGAATTGATTTTCTACAAAAAAAAAAGAATTTTCAACCAAAAAGATTAATTTTGAAGCAAGATTAATATTCTACCAAAAAAGACCATTTTTTAACAACAACAAAAAAATGAATTTTCAACCAAATAGTCGAATTCTCAACTAAAAATGATAAGTTTACAATAAGAAATGGAGGAGTTAAATTTTCAGTTCAAAAAAATGAATTTTCAACAAAATGGTTAAATTTTACCAAAATAGTTTCAAATTTAAAAAAATTAATCATTATCAAGAAAAAAAAAGAAAAGAAAAAAGAATCGTCAAGAAAATAGTTAAATTTTCAATGAAACCAATCGCAACAAAAATTAAGAATCTTTGGCCGGAAAACTGCAGTTTTAACTAATTAGTTCAACTTCTAATCAAGAAGTTGAATTTTCAATTCAAAAAAAGTACTTTCAACCAAGAAGATTAATTTTCTACCAAAAAAGATGAATTTTAAACAAAATAATAATTGAATTTTCAACCAAAAACATGAATTTTCAGATGAGAAGATTAATTTTTTACCGGAAGACGAATTTGCAACATAACACATCAGTTTTTAACTAAAGAAGATAAATTTTTAACCAAACAGGGAAAAACTATATTTTTAATGTCAAAAAAGTTTTGAACAAAAAGTCATATTTTGAAAAAAATGATTAAATTTTCAAACAAAGAGATAAATTTTGAAATAAAGTGATGAATCTTCAACCAAAAAATGACTTAAAATTTTATTTTTTATTTTTGACAAAGTAGCTTAATTTTTAACCAAAGGAGATGAATTCTCAACGAAAAATGTAATAGTTGGTATTATAACCAGAAAGGATTTTAATTTCAAATAAAAAATGATTGAATTCACAAACAAAACAAAAAAAATGATTTCTTAACACAGAACTTCAAATTTAAACCTAATAGTTCAATTTAAACAAAAATAGTTAAGTTTTTAACCAGGAAGATGAATTTTTAAGCAGGAGTCTTAATTTTCTATCAAACAAACGGAATTTCAACAAAATACATGGATTTTCAACTAAAAAAGCCAAAATTTCACAAAAAACGGACTGCTTATATTTCCATTTAAAAAAATTAATTTTCAACCACAAAAAATATGAATTTTCAACAATATAGTTAAATTTGCAACCAATGAAATGATTTTGTTTGTTACCAAAATAGATGAATTTCAAATCCAGAAAGACGAGTTTTGAACGAAAAACATGAGTTTTCAAGCATTTATTATCAAGAATGGCATAGTTAAAATTTTCATTAAAAAAATTCATTTTCTAACAAAAATAGATTTTCTACCAAAAAAACAACGGATTTTCAACCAAATAAATTAATTTTGAAGCAATATTAATATTTTACCCAAAAAGATAATTTTTCAACAAAATATATGAATTTTTAACTAAATAGTCGAATTCTTAACTAAAAAAAAATAAACTTACAATCAAAAATGGAATAGTTAAATTTTCAGTTCAAAAAAATGAATTAAAAAAATGTATCTTCAACAAAATAGTTTTAATTTCCAAAGAATTGATTATAAAGAAAAGCTCTATTAACAAAAGAATGAATTAAAAATAATGAAATTTCAACAAAGAAGATGATTTTTTTTTGCCAAAAAAGACGAATTTTCAACAAAATGTATGAATTTTCAACATGAAAGTCAATTGTCAACCAAAAAATGACTTTTACGCAAAATTGTTAATTTTAAAAATGGACTGCTTATATTTCCATTTAAAAAAATTAATTTTCAATAATAACAAAATATGAATTTTCAACAATATAGTTTTAAAAAAAATAAATTTTCTACCAAAAAAACAACGGATTTTCAACCAAATAAATTAATTTTGAAGCAATATTAATATTTTACCCAAAAAG
>JAABKJ010004268.1:0-24604 GCA_011634705.1 Andricus grossulariae
TTCGCTGGCCTGTCGTTGTGATTTCGTCGTGTCCTGTGACCACCCATCTCACGGTTGTGAGACGTGGCCATGAATGGTCCTACTGGGAGCCGATGTCATTTTTGTTTAGATGACAGTTGCTCCCAGTGGGACCCTGCGGTGGTTTTTTACCTTTAGTTTTTAATTATATATAAACGAATCGAATCCTCTGCTTCGTTAATAACAGAAAACCTTGGAGTTGTAACGTATCATTTCGTAATGTTGTTATTGATTACCTCATTTCTCAAATCACATTTATAATTGTTATCTTGCATACGTCTTAACGGCTTTTGTCTAACATCGTTTAGATATCGCAACTTTTTTTGGCAATTTGCAGAAAAATGTTCAATTATACCTTGGCATTCGAATTTAGCTCTACTGATATGAAATAAAATTGAATTCTTTCATTTTTACTATTATTTGTACTATCTTGAACTTCATGATTAAATCCTTGAAGAAAAAAGTATCTTTGTTCCGTAAACTCATTTAGTATTTGTTGCTTAGTGAAATACAGTTTAGTACTTTCATCAGGCATAAACACGCAATAAATTTCATAGTCGCTTAAAAAGAGCATAATGATTTGGAAGATCTAAAATAAATATAAAATAACGAATTACCGCTACCTTATAACTCAAAAATAGCTATTTTCTGCAATTTTAATTAAAATATTTATAAACACAAGAAAAACCTTATTCTACAACAATTATACTTTTCATAATATCGATGGATGGTTCTATCTGTCAAATTACGTCATCGGTGGCCTTGCAGAGACGCTGTTTTTCTTTGATCGATTCCATGAATACGTTTGTCCAAAACTTGAATCCACCATGGCCAAAAGTAACTTGCCTAAGAAACAGTTGGATCGATGTGATGGAACAACACAAAATCATTCTAATCATCTGCAGCGATCATTTTAATGTGGTCATAACATTAAACAATCCTCTTGTAGAGACGTTGTTTTCATTTTATTTGACTTTATCAGTCAAATAGAATCAAATATGGATACTGTGAGGGTGTAACTTGTTTAAAACATAATTCTATACTCGCACCCACTGTGCAGCTCGTATTAGTGATTTAAAGTTAAATTACACAGGACCACAAAATCTGAACACTTGCAACGCGGACCTGACTAGGTGGCTCATATTTTCGGGGTTGCTGAATTCGAATCCGTTGTCCGTTTGGTCCCGTCAGTTCAGGGTCAGGGTCAGTTCGAGGTCAAACTTACCAAATTCATCGTTCACCAATTAAGTCAGGGTACCTATAGGTTTTCGGGGTCGCTGAATTTAAATTCGTTTGTCAAAGTCATTTCAAGTCAAACTGAAAAAATTAATTGCTCACCAATCAAGTCGCAGCACCGATAGGTTTTCGGGGTCGCTGAATTCAAATTCGTTGTCCGTTTGTTCCCATCAGGTCACGATCAAGGTCAATTGAAGGTCAAACCTACAAAATTAGTTGCTAACCAAATAAGTCAGGGTACCTGTAGGTTTTCGGGGTCGCTGAATTGGAATCCGTTGTCAAGGTAAGTTCAAGGTCAAACTCACCAAATTCATCGCAACCAATTAGGTCGCAGCACAGATAGGTTTTCGGGGTCGCTGAATCAGGTCAGGTCAGAGTCCAGGTGATTTCAAGGTCAAACCAAACGGACCAGGGATTTGAATTCATCGACCCCGAAAACATATCAGTACCCTGACCTATCCGTTCACCGCAATATGCCGTATGACTTCATAACACATTTGTGGAAGGAAGAAAATTCTGATGGTACATAAGCTTACGTAAAGTCACAATTTTACTGAAAAACTTAAAATTGTTGTAAACTAAAGTGCTTAAAAGACGTAAAAATTTGTTTTTGAATTTATCCTTTTTACCTCATTCTTTTTATGTATACTTTATCCTAGTCACTTGGTTCAAAACGTTTTTTTAGCGTGAATATCAATATTAATAAATTTATATTATACTTAATATGCATTGCATATTAAACTAATGAAATTTATATAAAATTCAGTATTCACGTTTATATCAAATTCCATTTATATGTGTGTAAAGTCATTTTTATGCATTTTATATGATGCCTGCTATTATTTTTTCTGACAGTGAAGCAAAAAGTTTAATTTGCTGCCCAGGAGGACAAATTTTCATTGAAAATTTAAACTTTCCACCAACAATGATATCCTTAAAAAGGTAATTAAATTCTCAAGAGAAGATAGAAATTTTCTACACAAAGAGACAAATTTTCAACAAAGTACATATATTTTTCACCAAGTAGTGGAATTTTCAACTTATGATGATATAGCGAGGACGCTGAATTTTCTACCAAAAAATACGAATTTATAAGGAAATACATAATTCGATAAACATGTAGTTGAATTTTCAACTAGAAAATATCAATCTTCAATTAAATTAATCAATTTTAAAAAACAAAAATTAATAAGATACATTTGCAATTAAAATACGTGAATTTGTAACCAAACAGTTAAATTTTTAAGTAGAAAAAGATCATTTTTCAAATAAATATATTAATTCAGAATACGAAAATGCAATAGCTACATTTTGATTTAAAAAAATTAATTTCTAACAAAAAAAATGAATTTTAAACAAAATATTTAAATTTTTAACAAAATATATGAATTTTTGACTAAAGTCTTGAATCTTCAACAAAAAATGAATTTTCTGCACAATATTTCTACTTTTAACCAAAAATGTTAATTCTAAAAAAATGTAATGCTTGATATTTCAACCAAGGAAGATTTAAATTCAAATAAAAGCCCAGTTGAATTTACAAAATAAAAGAATAAAAACATTTCAGCAAAATAGATTGAATTTCAAACAAAGAGATAAATTCGTAACTCCAATAACGAATCTTCAACCACAAAAATGAAGTTTTACCAGAAGAGTTTAGCATTCATCCCAGCAGTTTAATTTAACAAAAATATGAATTTCTAAACTACGAAGATCGATTTTTTACCGAAAAAGACAAATTTTCAATAAGATACATGTGTGTTTTCTGAATTCGAAGAATAGATCCGAAAAATGTAATTTGATAGATAAAATCATCTATAGATATTATCGAAAATATACTTGTTAGACGTTAAGGTTTTGTCGAACAAATAGCCGTTTCTGTAGCAGAAAACTCTTTATTTCAAAACGTTTTTTCTCTCCACCAATAACTAAAATTAGGACCTATCCACTTATTTTTTTACAAACACAAGCCTGATTAATATGTAAAAAAACACAAATAAACTTATTAGCAATATCCTTTTTCAACTCTCCATCTAAAGTTTATTCCTCAGTGCTAAAGATAATCAAATCTATTTTTAAAATGTATAAATAAAAGTAAATTGTAAACTTTTATAAAAAAAAAATCAAATGTTTTTTCATCGGAGATTTAGATGGAATTCTTATGAATCCTACGATGCAGAAATCGACCCACAAATAATATTGACAACAGATGCCAACATTTTTAATTGTTGGAGAAATTCCGTAGTGCAGACTTTTCTAATCAAATTTGACACTTTATCTAGAATTTCGGGACCTTGATCACACATCATGTCTATGTCATCTTTTTTTAGTTTTTGATCATTATTTTTCTTTAAGAAGTCTGTAAGCTTATCACTATAAGCTTGAATTGTTTCATTCCTCTCTTTATCGGCTTTTTGGGCGTCGAGGTAGCAACTTGTTTTGTACGTTTGTTTAAGTACAGCATCAGTAGGTTCCGATAGTGTTACTTCTTTATTTCCCAAAATGTTCCCAGGAAAATCTGTTAATTATAAAATTAAAGCATTAGTGATAAAATATTCAACATGAGCATGCTCCAAGTTACCCGTCATCGCGAGTGTTTGGCGCAGCACTATTACTACTAATTATTGCAATATATTAATACTGAATTGAATCGTTTAAGTCAAATTTAAACTCCACAGTACACTTCTAATAAGTAATAATAGTAAATTCAGTTGAAAGGCAACATATGGCGCAAAAAATCAATTCAAGTTCATTTAAATGGAAGCAAATTTTCCTTATCGCGAGTTTGACTATCATAGATTATAAAAGTGATTTTCTTATCAGCGGCATATTATGTTAAAATAGAGACAAAAAAACTATTTTCGTAAGCCTGTTCTTTTTTTATTCCAATAAAGTTACGTCGATTTAGCTTCAACTGGGGGTGGAAAAATCGAACTTTTCATAAATAACTTTTTAGATAACATTTTGTTTTTTGTTTAGCCAGAAAATTTTTTCAATTTTTCTTAGAATTTTTCACATTTTGTTCTTCATAAAATATAAATCTCTTGTTTGATTTTGCTTTTGGAATCATCGCTCACATATGGAAGAGATTACAGAGGAGATAACAATCATAAAAGTGTTTTTCAAAAGGATATATTCCAAATCATTAATGTACAGATTTTGCAGTAAGGCTGTTGTCCATTCCATTTTTAGAATATTGACTACAGAAGGTTGGAACTTTTTTACTTGGGACCAACTGTACTGGATAGTTAACAGTAGTTTGAAATTTACATATTTGGTACTCAAAAATAATAAGAAATGACAACAGAAGAATTGAGATATTCATTTCTTGTTTTTCCATATCTAGTGAAATTTAAAATCACTTCTTTTCCAGAGCGTCAATAATTTTCTTCTAAGAACTGAGTTACTATTTTTCGAAAAGATAATGAGCATAAACTGCTGCGATAGGCTACATACCACCATAGCCCAAGTATTGGCCTACCAAAAGCCGAAGTGAATTTATTTTATTTCTGATCAATATTTCATTGTATTGGATAACCAACATATATATTATATGCAACAATGATAGTATAATTAAATTAATTGAGGGAAAATATGTTGAAAAATGTATTTTCTAAAAAATTGCAGAAAGGTGCCAACAGTTGGGGGATGGGGAAAATTTGTGCTCTTTCCCTGTATTGTGAAAAAATTTGCATTCCATAAGGTTCTAAATAATTTTTTTAATGTCTCTAGATAACGGAGGCTAAAAACTAAAATACAATAAAGCTGCATAAATCTGAACAAGTAACTATAAAAAAGCTCAACCACGTGATAGAAGATTATTGCTCTCAAATTGAAAAATAAAGTGAACCAGAAAATCCACCAGCAAATAAAAATATTAGTTATACTATGAAAATGTTTCCATAACCAAATAGTCTTTAGTTTTATTTAAATTCGATGAATGAATAAAATGAAAGTAATTTGATAGAAAAAAATCATTTTAATTAATGTTATCTAGCAATATTATATGCGCGCCACAGTGCGTGAAAAACATTCAGCTCCTAATTAATAATATACAAATTCTCGCTTGCCAGCATGCTGACAAATTTTAAAAGATCATTAAAACCTTTCTTTCACGCGACGTTTTGGCTGATATTTTCTCTATAATGATCATTCAAGCGTATCTTTTAGTTAAGCTAATATGAAATATGTATTTCTCTTATATTCTCATTGAAAGAAAAAAAAACAGGTTCGATTTGAATGCGTTGCAGAGAACACGGGATTTTCCCAGCAAACTTCTCTAGTGCCACGATTTCGGCCAATCAGAACTTAATACCCATACCAGGCTCTGAATGACTTCGCTTACGCCAGGCTGGTAGCCAACTAGCATCTTTCCACACTTTATCGGACACCACTACCACGGATGCCGCGCGGGTTGGTTCGCGCGCGTCACAGCAGCGACCAACCGCAAGCCATCCCCCACCAAGTCCTAGCCGACTGGCGCGCGCTGCCCAGCGGGTCGGGCATAAATATCGGTGCTCGTTCCCGTATTTCGCAGTGTTTCCGCTGAAGAAATTTTTTAACCCGCATAGACTTCTCTTCTTCCTGCCCTTTTTTCGAAGCTACCCTGAACATCATGTCCAACCTTCAACCTCCTACTGCTAACTTTTGTTACCCTAACCCTAGTGAACTCACCAATTATCAAACTACCACCATCATAACCGATCTTCGTAAAATCCTAGACTCTTATGAGGCAGCACTTGTCACCCGGGTTCCTCCGACCTCAGTCACTTTAAACAACGGCTCTGAAGCCATGGACACTTCACAATCCCAACTTGATTTCGACTTTTCACTTAAAGAGTCCTCCAACTTCCAAACGGTAAAATCCCAATGCGCTGAACGAAAGCGCATTGCTAGCCCTACTAAATCGGTTAGCCTTTCTCAATCCGACGATGAGTCTTTCTTTTCAAGCTCATCCGATGATGATGAATCCGAGTCGAAAGAACGCAGTCCTCCTCTTATTCTTATTCTACGTAAAGAACTCTGGCCTAAAATACACTCAGCTCTCGCCAAAGCTGACATCCCTATCCGGTCGATAAAGAACACTTGGACGCCGTTCTGGTTTATCCCTAGACCGTCAATACTTTCCGTGCCATCACCCTCAAACTCGACAAACACTAAATCGGTTATGCCACCAACGAACTCAAACAGGACAAGGACCTTCTCGTTGTTATCAGAGGGGTCAACGAATCCCTTACCGAAGAATCCATCCTTGTAGAACTACAGAATAAAATTCCATCTGTCAAAAGAGTTCATCACATGAAAAAAGGCGATGAAATCTGGCCCCTGGCCGTCGTTACCTCAAATTCTCTCACACAACAAAATACTGCCGTGCCTCTTGGGCTTGCGCCTTCTGCGGAAGTAGCCACTCTACCACCTCTTGCCCCACCAGAAACCAAAAAGATGACACTCCTTCTTGTCTTAATATAAAGGCCCTTACTAGGCCATCTACCGTGGATGTCCCAAATTTCCTCAAAAACCTGGCTCCAAGTCTAACCCAATTCACCAACTTCCTAAACTCAAACCTACTGCAAATTCTACCTCCATCCCCAAACCTCGTAGCGCTTTCAACTCCGCTTCCCCCTCAACGCTCCTTCGCTAACGTAGTCTCATCTCGTCCTATATCACAAATCCAAAACCAGACACAATCCTCTCCTAACACCGACATCCTGCAGAATCCGCAACTACAGCAGCTTTTTCGCGACTTTCTCTCCACCTTCGCAGCTGCCCTCCAGCTGCTAAACCCCAGTCACTCATAAAGATAAACTAACTATCCTTACCTGGAACGCTAATGGCATATCCGTTCCCAAACGACTAGAACTAAGTCTACTCCTTAACGATAAATCCATCGACGTCGCCTGCATTATCGAGACTCTATCGATACTCATCTACATCTGTCCAACTAGCCACCTCAATCAACTCCACTTCTGCTCGCCAAACCAAAGTCTCATCCTCCACCCGTCTTCTTATTCGCAAGAAAAACAAAGCCCGCAAACACTGGCAGCCCTACTGTAACCACAAACATCGCCAGCGTCTCAACTCCCTTCAAAGAAAACTAAAAATCATTCTCCATCCCATCGATAAGTCTTCCTTCGACTCCTACATAGCCGAAGCCGAATCAAATCCAAACAGATGCTAGAAAGTCATTAAATCCCTTCGAAACAGAAAGTCCCACTTCCCCTCTCGCGTCAAAGACGGTCAATCATTCTCTCTCGATGAGGAAAAAGCAAAATTTTTTGCAGAGTCTCTCAATGATCAATGCTCCCCCTTTCCTAGCCTCGACAAATTTGTTCACTTTCACGACCATGTCTCAAAGATTGCTCAAAACTTCACGGTTACAAACACTGACTTCATACCCACCTCTCCTGAAGAAGTCTCCGATACAATTCGCTCCTTGGAAAATCAAAAAGCTCACGGAAATGACACATGAGAAATAATATACTGAAAATTCTCCCCCACAAATAAATCGTGGCTATCTGCAATATTGTGAACGCAATGATGCGGCTACAATACTTTCCTGTAGCCTGGGAAGAGGCTATAGTAATTTTTCTTCCTAACCTGGGTAAATCCCTCAGTTCAGCATCCAGCTTTTGACCTATCAGCCTACTCTGCACTCTCAGCAAACTAGCTGAAAACATCATTCTCACTCGTTTTAATGAATTTGTCAAGCGTAACAACTTTCTCCCTGACTCCCAGCACGGTTTTCGCAAACATGATGTTACAGGCCACCAACTTCTCCGTGCCTCCGAGTATATCTCCGCAAATCTTAACAAGGGCAGGCACACAACCATGCTTCTTCTGGACGGTAAACAAGCCTTTGATAGAGTCTGGCACGACGGTCTCATCTATAAACTCATCAAGTTAAACTTTCCTCACCATCTTATCGCTTTATTCAAATCCTTCCTCTCGAATAGGACCTTTAGAGCTCGCGTTGGAAAATCCTTAACGGAACCCCAGCATATCACCTTCGGTGTCCCTCAGGGTTTCAAACTCTCTCCCTCTCTCATTAACTTTTTCTGCCACGACATCCCTGTTGACGAGAAAATTCTCACGGCCCAATATGCTGATGATGTTGGTTTTCTTCAAACCTCCAAGGTCATCAGCCATTGCTCCTCTCGCTTAAACAGATTTATCCCAATCGTTCTCGACTGGTACTACAGATGGAGATTTGAAATCAACAAATCTGAATCTGAAGCTGTCTTCGTCTTATGTCGCCGGCGCAAACCTCTCGAACTCTTTGTAAACTCTTTGCCCATCAAATGGAGTACCTACGCGATTACTATCTGGGGATCAGCCGCTCTGCATCTTTTTTCAAAACTTCAAGGCACCTACATGCATCTCCTCCGCTCCGCTTTAAATATACCGTGGTTCATCTGCAACAAACAAATCCTCGCTGAAACCAAGCTTCCTTCCATCACAGCCGCAGCTTCGCTTCAAGCGCGAGTCTCCGTGCAGCCTAACTAGTCCCACACCACTCTCACCGGGACATCCAGAGTTGCCGCCTAGCGGGGGCTAGTCCCACAATACACTCACAGGGACATCCAAAGTTGCCGCATTACGGGAACCTAGCCTCTCACCCCACTCACCAGGACATCCAGAGTTGCCGCCTAGCGGGGACCTAGCCCTACACTCTATACACTACGCGCTTGTTGTAGGGGACTTTCAGAGTTGCCGCTTAGCGAGGACCCAGATCTGATCAGCGGAAACACATCGTAGATCTTTTTTTTTTTCAGATGAGCCAGACCTTCTCTACCGGGGAGCCCCAGCAGATATTTACCCGCCCTGAGAAGGAAGGAAAAGACTAAACCCCCCACGGCGTTGGAAACAACGAAAGGCAATCCAGCAGGCTCGCCAAGGGTCGAAAGGTCGAGGTCCATTTGATCCCTGCGAAAAAGTGACACCTCCCCCCGGTAGGGCACGACCAACTCTTCAATCCAACGCTGGGGTACCACTCTCGGACGTAACGACGCCGGAACCCCGTCAACCCACAGATCACCCCGGAATTCATATTGGGCGTTACTTCGTAGGCCGCGAACACACAGGAACAGTTCCGCGTAACCTCTTTTCGGGCTCCTCTCAACCGGGACTCGCACCCGGAATCCCACATTCACTGACCGCCTATTTTGTATATATGGACTATACCCCCTGTAGCGTGCCTTCTTGCCCCGGGTATTAAGCAATGTGGTCCTCAAGCCGCGTGCGAAACTTTCACGCATAGACGAAGTACACCCTGTAGCTAGATCGCTCGTGGAGGAGAGATTATGGAACAAGTGATTTGACCATAAAACCTCATCGGACACTAGAAACAGCGTGCGACATCGTTTCCCCATCCGGTAACCGACGCTGGAAAAAGTGCCGCGAGTGATCCCCCACGTTTACTGCAGACCTCGAGTGAAACTCCCGCGTGTGGATGACGTGAACTCGGTAGCTAGGTCCCCCACCTGCCTTCTTTCGGAACGCGATCGCCAATGAAGGATAACTGCCCTTCATCACAAATCCCGGGACTAAATAATATAAAACAAGATTACTATTATTAAAATTTTAAAATGGTACAATCTGATCACTTCAAAAATAATAATTTGAGAGTGATAGCCTTATTTTTTAGGGACATTCGAAAAAAAAATTTTTGCAGATTAATATGGGAAAGATCTTGGAAAATAAGAAATCTACCTAAATAATATTAATTTTCTAGTGAATTTTTATTCTTTTGAATCCAGGGGGTTGAAAGAATTTAGTATGTTTGATGGGTTATATCTAGTCATTTTGAGGGATTTTCAATATTTTGATTAGCAATTTCAATAAAGTTTTATTAAAATTTACTACATAAGATCTATTACTATATATTTGTGGGTACATTTTTATTTTGAAAAATTTTATAACTAGAGGAGACATGGCCCCAAATTTTAAAACTCAAAAGATCCGGTTTCAGGCCCGGAACCTCAAGGAATCTTTTAACGTCGGGTCCAACTTAAAATGTTTCCTGAATTATATTAGTGAAATTTAGAAATATTTTGATAACCAAATTCAAAAATTGAAAAAGTTGAGTACAATTTTTAAAATTTTCTCAAGCTGTTCGATTCTTATGAAGGTCAGTGCGTATTTTTCTTGAATAGCAGGAAACGAATTTGGGGTCAAATATCTAGAGTTACAACATTTTATTAATTTTGTCTATTTCTATGAACCATAGTACGACGGGGATTTTCTGGGAACAGAACACGAATTGAGGTTAAAAATTGGAAAAATTAAAAAATTAAATTCAAATTTAAATTTTTTTTATTATTTGGTAGATTTCCACCAAACTCAGTATGAGGGAGATTTTCGGGACGAAAAAACACGAGTTTGGGGTTAAGAATAAAAAATTCCAAAATTTTACGCAAATTTTGAAAATGATATTAATTTGATAGATTTCTATAAAACTTAGTCCAAGGGATGTTGACAAGGCACAGAACACGAATTTCGGGTAAACATTAAAAAATTTACAAAGTTGACACAAATTTTGAAAATGTTATTGGGTTTGGTATACTTCCATGAAATTCAGTAAGAGTGGGTTTTTCGGGGCACAAAACGAAAATTTGGTGTCAAAATTTTAAAATTCAGAAATGTTATTAAAATGTTTTAGGAACACAAAACAGCATTGAGTTCAAAATTCAAAAATTCTAAAATTTTGCTCAATTTTTGAAAATTGTATTACTTTGGTTGATTTTTATGAAACTCAGTACGAGGGAGGTTTTCTAGGTGGGTAATATGAGTTAAAGGGTAAAATTCAAAAATTATACTCAACTTTCGAAAATCTTATTAATTTGGTAGATTTCAGATTTTCTTTTAATGAGTGGGTTTCCATGAAAGTCAGTATGAAGGGATTTTTAAATAGCAGAACACTTTATAGTCAGTGCGAGGGGTTAAGTTTAGAATACAGATTACAAGTTTGGGGTAATCATTCATATTTTGAGACTCGAAAAACTCCATCTTTATGTAATCCACGGAAATCTACTAACTTAATATAATTTCCCGAATTTTAAGTCAACTTTCTGTGCTCTGTAACTCCATAAGCCCCCTTGTACTCGACTTTCATAGAAATCCATAAATTTAATAACATTTTCCAAAATTAGGTCCAATTTCAGACTTTTGTCCCCAAATATGTATGCTGTGACTCAAAAAATCATCATATACTGACTTTCATGAAAATCCACTAATTTAGTACAATACAATTTTCAAAATTTAAGTCGCTTTTTTGAATTTTTAAATTTTTCTATCAAGTTCGTGTACTGTGACTTGAAAAACCTCCTCGTACTGACTTTCATAGCAATCCACTAATTTAATCAACTTAAATAAAGTAAGATCGGTTTCAGGAATTTTTTAATTTTTAACCCAAATTCATGATCGCTCATTTGATCGTCCTCTTTCGGTCATCACATTCGAATCCGCGCCGTACTCTTAGTACTTTGAGAGAACCGGAAAAGTTATTATTATATATATTTGATCATTAGAAAGTGATCTGTGTTAGTTCAATTTTGTAGTTAATTTAGTGTGGCATGTTCATTTCCTGGGTTATAATAATTTTATTTTACTTGATTGATTCGTTACTTGGTTGTTCAATTCCTAGAACTGCTAGCCCGCGCGTTTTCTCAGTGCGCAGGGCGAGACACAGTTGCGACTCTCGCCACGGAAGGACCGCAGTGCGCGAGTACTCATTCGAGTATATTGCGCAATATTATGCATTCCAATTGAAAACGGTTCAGGCGGCCCTGACTGTTTACGTTTCGATGGTACCGATTTAGTAACAAGGCCAGTGCGAGGCAACCCCCGAAACTGTTATTATATGGGACTTGGAGAGTATTTTGACATTTAAACTTTATCCTTATTGGTAGTTGCTATTCAAATTTTTATTTTGACGTGTCATGAGTATGTGTGTGAGGTGAACTACCTGCTAGAGATATATGTACATCTGTGTCTTTGACATTGAATAGACTATTTTCATAACTATAATCAAAGTTTGATTCATCAATTATTGATAAAACTGGGATATAATTTATAAATTTCATTTCTTCATACATATTTTTGATGATTTCAAATTTCAAATTTTCTAATTGGGAATCTAATATATTTTTAAATTTTATTTAAAGATGATTTATGTTGCTTTAACTTTACACTCGAATTACAAGAAATATTTAGAGTAAAACCTATTAAATATTGAAATTAAATTTACACCAAAAACGTGATGTTGCGTGTCATAATTTGAAAATATTTCCTTCAGATTGTTTTAAAAAAGTTAAGAAACATAAGAATTTTGTAGAATTTTCAAATTACAGTGGATCAATGGCCTTCAAGTTAAACGTACATATTCAGGGTCTTCATGCGCTATTTTTCCACAGAGTTCTGTTTTTTATTTGCAAATTTTTTTTTATTTGTATATTTTACCTATTTTTCATAGAAAATTGCAACTATTCAGCAATTTTTCTAGAAATTGTATGACGTCAGCTTTATTAAGTATGAAATTGAGTGCCTTAAGGCCATGTGACGAGTGGGTCATGTGACCAGCTTCCTACCTTACCGACACTTTTCTTATTTGTAAACTTATTTTCACACGAATAACCATATCGAGTTGAAAATTCAGAATAATAAATGAGAAGCACTAAGAAACGCGTCTCTGATCCTAAATTTTTATAATTATGAAAAAAGCTAATAAAAAAAAATATTTACAAAAAAACTGTCTTCATAATTATACAAATTCAGGAACAGAGCCGCGTTTCTTAGTGCTTCTTATTTATCATTCGCAATTTTTAACTCGATGTGGCTATTCGTGTGAAAATAAGTTTATAAACAAAAAAAGTGTCAGTAAGGTAGGAATTCGGTCACATGACCCACTCGTTATATGGTCTTAAGAAGGTTGTTTTAATTTTACAGCTTTTCTCCTTATGCAAAAGATACTTTCATGTTTCTGCAAATCAATTTTACAGATTCGATTAGCGAACAGTGAGCCAGCAAAGGTTAATAGAAAATTAACAATTCGATTAGATTTGCTAATTCATCAGCGGAAAGCAACTATCTGCTTGATACAAATAAATAAATTCACTCAGGACAGTATATAATAATTAAAAACAAGTTATCAAAATGTAGAACGTGAAATATAAAGAAATTCAGTAAAATGACGCGATGGTGTTACATTCATAACTCTGTTCAAATACTAAGTAGGTCATCTTCTGCAATTCTAAACCAGACGTGCAATCTGCCTCAATTGGAAAACATTGCCTTCTGGTTATTTGAACAAAGATAAGAAAAATGAGAATTTTTTAGAATCTTTCAAATAAAAGGGTTCAATGGACTCGAAATCAATTATACACACACGCACACATATATATATATACATATATACATACATAGGGTGGGCCTTTTTAATCTATAGTGGATAATATCTCAGATGCTTGTGCAGATGCGAAAAAATTGTTCAGACAAAAGTTGGAGGGGACAATGGGGGACATCTACGGGTACCAATGACTTTGACCTTGAATTCTGTTTCCAAGGTTGAACTCCGGTTAAACTCTGGTTTTGAAATCTGGATCCGAAAAAATTAATAAGTCAAAAACTCAAAACCCAATAGCCCAATAACCCAACAACTAATACCCAATCAACCAATAACCCAATAACACAATTTTCTTTGAGAATTGTGTTATTGGGTTATTGGGCTATTGGGTTGTTGAGTTTTTGGCTTATTAATTTTTTCGGATCCAGATTTCAAAACCAGAGGCGCCGTTTTCAACGTGCATTCCAAGCTTACATCAGTTTTTTAACGTTTTTCTCAAATTTGACCTTTATTTGACCTTACCAATGACCTCGAGAAAAATATCATTTTGAACGTAAAATTTCCCGCTCTTTTCAAATCCGGAGTAAAAAATAAGTGGTTCCATTTTAAAAAATGACTCTGACCTTGAAAAAACCTTCAAAACCGAGTTCAAGGTCAAAGTCATTGGTACTTGTAGATGTCCCCTGTTATCACCTCCAACTTTTGTCTCAAACATTTTTCAGTATCTGCACAAGCATCTGAGATATTATCCACTATAGATTAAAATGGCCCACCCTGTGTATATATATAGAATAATAATATAATATCTAATAATATAATATTTCTCTTAATTCGATTTAGTTCGTTGGAATTATTTTATATTTTCTTGAATTCTTTTCAATTCCATCGAATTCTCTTGATTAGAGTTCACTTTAATCCTCTCAAATTCAATTGAATCCAAGCAGTGCAGCAGAATACAGAATTAAAAACACAGTAATAGTCCTAGCCAAAGGCTAAAAACAGCCCTGGATTCTTCTCAGAAAAATCTCTGGGTGTTTTTTTTTTCATATTTCTAAAATAGTCATTTTTGAAATAATTACATTTTTATTAAGCATTGTTCCTTTATTATGATTAAAAGTATTAGTCGGAAAATATTTCAAGGAGATAGGACATGGACAAAAATATAAGCAAAACATATACTAATAGAAGGTTAAATCATTGTGCAAGCTTCCACAACCTACACTTATCAATAATTAATAAACTGACTAGACTTATGAACTGATTAGACTGCGTCTAGTTCCTGCCTTGATGTAAATTGGCCCAGCGTAATCGACTCCTGTGTTGCAAAAATGTCGAAATTCCTTTGTCCTGTCGACTGGTGGATAACCGAGGAGTGATTGAGATAGGTTTGTCTCGAGCGCATTCCATGCAGTGGCGGATGACGTTCCTAACTGCATTGTGCCCTATAAAAACCCAGAATCTCAAACGAAGATGCGCTAAGACTGATTGTGGTCCAGCGTGGAGTAATCGCTCATGTTCTGCGATGATAATTAACATGGTTAGTTTGTGACGTGGCGCTAGAATCAGAGGGTGCCTTTGATCCTCTGGTCGATCTGAATTGCCGAGGCAACCCCCAATACGCAGCAGTCCTTCAGGATCGATGAATAAATTTATAGCTAGCAGTTGATTCTTGCAATTGAGAGAACGTCTCTTCTTCAAGCAAGCTATCTCTGCTGCGAACTCCTCATGTTGGCTGATGCCAACTAAGATCCTTAAAGCAAGCTGCATCTCGTCCGTGGTGATGGTCTCGTTGAGCACCTTTGTAGTTTATCCTGCGATAGATTGATAGAACCTGAAGAAAAAACTAGTTTCTCGCAATGAATCGTTCAGATTGGAGAAACGATCAATCATGTGTTCAGAATCTATCCAGAAGCACGATGGCATACTGACCTTCAGTGAATTTGTAACCTTCTGGAAAAGTTCTGCTAGCAGCACTGCCGCGCAGAGCTCAAGACTAGGAAGAGTCCTTTGCTCCAAGAGCGCTACTCGCGACTTTGCACACATCAGCCTAACCGAGCTCTCTACTAAATGATTGATACCTCGAATGTAGATGCAAGCACCGTACGCCTTTTCTGATGCATAGGAGAAGCCATGAAGTTGAAGGTCCGTGTAGTCGCCATTGATGACTCCCCTAGGTATCTTGATGTTGTTGAGATCACTCAAGTTTTCTCGATAACGTTCCCACTGAGTGTACATGTGGATTGGAACTGCTTCATCCCAGTCAAGCTTTAGCTGCCAAAGTTCCTGCATTACAATTTTGGCTGAGATAACGACGGGTGCGAGCAAACATAGAGGATTGAAGATTTGAGCTGTTTCTCAAAGAATATATCTTTTTGAAATTCTTCTTGATTTCACATTGATGTTTATATTGTACTGCAATGTGTCAGCTGGTGGATGCCATCTGATTCCCAGTGTTTTTGATTCTTCTGGTCTTCCAAAGTCACCTATCTCTGGTTTGCTTCAAGAATCTGGATGTTGATTTGAGATCACTTCCTCACTGTTGGAACACTAATTTCGAAGATTGAATCCTACATTCTCTTATGCTGTAGAGACTTGAGCGCGCAAGTCCAACGCTTCTTCGATGGAGTCTGCACCAGTTATCATGTCGTCCATGTAGAAATCATCGGCTATCACTTGTCCTGCTAATGGGTTGCTATCTTTGATCTTCTCAGATACTTCTGTCAAGCACCTGATTGCTAGAAAGGGAGTTGCTGCTGTACCGTATGTAATTGTATTGAGTTGAAAGGTCGTGGGTCGTTCTTCAGAATCTTCTCGCCAGAGAATGCACTGCAGGTTATGATGGTCAGGATGAATCCACACTTGTCTGTACATTTTCTCAATGTCCGCTGTGACGACAATGCCGTGAAGTCTGAAACGTAAGACCAGTGAGAGAAGACCTTGCTGAACAGTTGGCCCAACGAGCAGTATGTCATTCAGCGACTTGCCTGACGCACTTTCTGCTGATCCATCGAGGACGACTCGCAGCTTAGTTGTCGTGCTGTCTGACCCTAAAACTGCATGTGTGGTTCTCGTCTGAAGCGTCTCTCGATAGATTGTAATCTTTTTTCGGCCATGTGAAATAAATCGCCCAAAGATTCTGGCTGGTCTCGAAATGGTAATCTCACGATGAACTTGCCGCCGTTGTCTCTGCTAACATCCTTCTTGAATAGCTCTTCACACCGAGCTTCATCCGATGATAAGATAGTTTGATGATTAAGAGATTCTTTCATGTACCAGAATTTCTCAATCTGAGTATCCAATCTGCTAAGGCTGAGATTGCACATAGCGCGACGATCACCTGAAACGTTGGAAAGATCACCTGCTATAATCCTGCCTACTTTCTTTTTCTTCAACACTGGAAGTCCTCGACCTAATTTGATTTGCCGCACGCAAATCAGGTCCCAAAGGAGACCGATTCCGATGACGATTTCGACCTCGCCGCCTGCGTGATATTCTGGATCCGCTAATTTAAGGTGAGGTGGTATCTCCCAAGCTCGATCTGTTTTTGTAAGGTCTGGTAGGTTTCTTGTAACCTCGTCCATGACCAAGAAATTCAGAGTTGCAACAAATCCGTTGAATTTGAAACCAGTGGTTGCTTTTGCGTAATAGGTGCTCTGAGTGCATGTGCCACCTATTCCGCCGATATCGATGTCTTGCTCGTAAATTTTCAATTGCAGATCTTGAACCAAACTTGTTGTCATAAAGTTTGAGGTCGAACCGCTGTCCAGCAATGTTCAATACGTGTGCGATCTGCCGCGTTGATCCATGACGTTGATTATGGCTGATCCCAAGAGCGCTTCGTAGCCTGGATGAGTTTTCTTCAAACAATTGAGACAAAGTTTCATTGCTTGTGCCTCTTGAATCCGCTGTTTCACACTAAGACCTCTAAACTCTGTGCATGCATATGCAGGGTGTGGTTTTCCGCATTTGTAGCACCCGTTTCATTGTGCAATGCTTGCTTGTGACTTGCTTGCGGAAAATCTGTCAGATTTGTTGAATGGTTTACCTTTATTTCCGTTGCTTGATGAGGGTACATTCGATTTTGATTGAATGCTTGAATCCGTCGTATAAATTGCTTCGAGTGCCCCGCACCTGTGTGAGAGGAAGTCTAGAAGATCCTTTAGAGTGGGAACCTGGTCATCATCGTTTCTCATCTCCCACTCTCGTACGCAGATCTTTTCGAGTTTCTCCGCGAGAATCTGAATGAGAATTGTGTCCCATGTATCCACTGGTTCTTTGAGAGCTTTTAGAGCCTCAATGTGGCGACGTGCCTCGTCAATTCAATTGCGAAGCTCGCCGTGTGATTCCTTTTGCAAAGACGGCAGTCTGAGTAGTGATCGTGTATGCTGTTGTACTAGAAGCCGTTTTTCCTGGTATCGTTCATACACGAGTTTCCATGCCACGTCGTAATTGTTGTCGGTTATTTCCAATGATTGGATTATTTTTGCAGTATCTCCTGTAAGTGCTGACCGAAGATGATATAATATATATAATAGTTTCCGTCGAAAGTTGGCAGCATCATTTTTGGCAAGTTGCGCATTGAATTCGGTTGTGGAAGTACCTGACTGGGTGTACTGGGTGTTTGAATGCCTAATGCTGATGAAGATGCTGGAGCTTCCGCGGCCTTGTTCCTGGCTCTGGCCAATCCTACAACTGAATAATATAAATCTTCATATAACTTCCTGTCTGTGCTCAATTCTACTTCAGCATTCTCATCGAAGTCTTTCTCAGAGATGGCAGGTTCGTCCAGCATCGTTTGTATGGAGTCAAATTCGTCATACGAAGCTAAAACCTTGGTTAACCGTTCCTTTAATTCGTTGATGGGGTCTGTAGGAGTGAGACTTTGTATGTAGGTTTTTGTTCGAGTTAGCTGAGCCTTGAGTACTTTTCTACGACTGACCAGCTGACCGCGAGTCAACATGTTGACTGTGGTACAGGTACAGGAGTTCTGGTTGAGTCGAGCGTTTGTCTCAGGCCCTCGTGAATGGTGAAGGAACCTTGGTTGAGTTGAGTGTAGATTGCTCTTCTTCTGTGTGTGCTACCCTTCCAGTGCGGCTACTTGGGTCGGTGGTGTGGTCCATGCGTTGTTCGGTGGTAACGACGTAAGAAGGGAGGCTGGGTTGTTCTCCCTCTACTGTTCCTTTCGCTTGCGTGGGTGCTGTCCACGACTACACTCACGCACAGTTCGTTGATGAGGGACGCTTGCCTCACTGAGACTAACACAACACACAGTTTCCTGGTGCACTCTTACTGATTTGGACACTGTTTCTTGTTTTGCAGTTGTTTTTTCACTAGACCACTTGCACTTTTTAAATGTATCCGGCTCGAAGGACCATGTTTAGAAACTGAAAATGTTGTTTCACTCAATTTCTCATAATGATCGAATACACTGAATGAAAAAATGCGTCACTGACTTTGAAATTGATTTATTAATCTAAAACACGTAAATAATTATGCACAGTGAAAAGTGTGATAAAAAGCAGAATAGTCCAAAGTCAAATGTCTAATTACATATAAAAAATGATTGAGTTGAAATACAATAAGAGTTATGAAATTATCGTTGAATGTGAAAATTGCCCAAACGCGGGCGCGCTACTCAAGAATTAGAAGCTAACTGAAGCCTGTTAGAGGAATCAGGCCCACCCTGGAAAGTGGGGGTGCGAAGGACGTCGACAACTTTTACAAGTTGAGTGCACACGTCATTCAATGTACTTGCAAGATTTCAAACATGAGTGTTTTTATTACTTGATGTTATAGTTTTTGACCAGTGAAGTATATATGTTTAATGGTTTTTTGTCTGCATGGTCGATAATCAATATTTTGTGAATATTGATTATTAATTTTCAAAGTTGTGAAAAAAATCTCTCTAGCTCCGCTGGGATTCGAGCGCCAGATCTTTCAGATTTCCAGTCTGATGCTCTAACCAAAAACTATAACACAAAAAAAAACTATAACAAAAAAAAAATTTTAGTCAAAAAAAAAATTAGTCAAAAACTATAACCTCAAATAATACAAAAAATTGATATTGAGAAAAAATTAACTGGGGGGGGTGAGGGGGGGATGAAAAATATCCCAAATTCGGTAATTTATTCTATAGATGATTCCTTATGAAAGAAAAATTATTAGTTCTTATGAAAAAATTAAAAACTTACAGGAAATAAGTATCTTTACAATAGTTTTTGTGATAAAATGTTTTCATACTGTCCCTTTTTAACAGTTAAAAAAAATCGTATTTTAATTAATAATAACTTATTTTTTGTTGGAAAATATGCCTTCCAACTTTATTGTTTCCAAATTGTAAAATGAGTAAACAATCCCCATATCTTCCCCGAAAAAATAAGACATTAATTACGAAAATTCAGCCATTTTCCAACATATTGTAAGAAGCCATAGTACCAAAAAAATGAACTGCGAAAATCACTCTTAAAATAAGTATTGAAAATGCCTTCCACAGTAATATTATTTTGATTCTTATAATAATAGAAAAACTATTTTTTTCGGACAACTGATTTCTGGCACATCTACCTTTAGTCTTCCTGGTAATTAGCATGTATTCATTTGATTTAACGCAGTTTATTATTCGAAACGTGGCAGTGATATCTTACAATTGGTGAATTTACAATCAATTATTATGCGTAATTTGAGGGAAAACAACGTGCCATAAAATCATTATTTACGGCCTTTTCTAAATGAAAGTATCAAGTAGATATATCTGATCTGAAGAGATCTAAAATCACAAAAAATCTATATGAGTAATTTCTTTGAAAGAAATTGAAGAATTTTTTTGATCATCCGTCCGTGTGTTGATCAGACTTTCATTTCAAAAAGAAATAAAAGTGTCGATACATTTTTCCGACGTTTCGACACGGCTTTGTGTCTTTCTCAAGGCTGCAAAATACATCATAGTTTTCGTTGTATGTTAAAAAGCAAAATATTATTTAAAAGTGAGACTTTGATCTAAAATATAGCTAAACATTAAAGTGCCTGTTGATGTAGAATATAGTTATTTTTGGTGAAGTAAAATTGCAGACGTATAAACCGTCATTATTAATAAAAAGTCCAAATAAAGTCAAAAGTTTAAAAAAGATTTTGTTTATAACCTCATGCGCAAAAGAAGTGGAGGTTTAAATACTTGATGTTCTACATTTTATACAAAGCAAACGAAGACAGACAAACGAACAAAAAACGTTTCAAATTATAAATTTGTTTTCGATGGACATAATCAAATCAAACGATCACGTAAAAACAGAAGCTAAGGTTAGGACATAGAATATGTATAAATTAGACAGAAACAACAACTTTCAGGTAAGATTCAAAGCAATGACCATAGCCTTAAAATGTATATACGAAACTTTACGAGAGATACAAATTTAACTAAAATACCAATAGATGAAGTGTTAATTGCAGTAAGAACGGTCTTTAATAACACTTTTTTTCCTTTAACAATACTATTTATAAGCAAATATCTGGTTATCCAATGAGGTCTCCCTTGTCACCAATAATATCAAACATAGTTCTTGAATTTGTGGAAGAAAAGGCTTTATCCAAATTAAATTTTAAACCGGTTTTTTTATAAAAGGTTTGTCGATGATGCTTTTACTTCAATCCCGACTGCTAAAATAATGAGTGTGTTAAAATTTTCAATAGTATTGAAAAATCTATTCTGTTCATCACTGAGTATTGGGGAATTGTTAACCTCTTCAGAAAATGCTCGTGTTATACAATAGAAACATTGAAGAGGTCTTGAGAATTTTAAAGATTATATCTAGGGCGGAGTAGTCATAAATTCGCCCACAGTACCTGAGACCAGTATGTAAGGGTGGGCGATCGCCTTTTCCTCTACGTCTAGGGCTACCTGTGTACCCTTCCCCTTTCAGTGTGCAATGACACTACATCTCACTGAATTCGAAGTTGCGCGATGTTTGGTCCTTTGTCTTTCAACTTACCTATTTCCCCTCTATTTCCTTGCCTATTCCTCGATTAAAAATGCTAATAGGTCGCAAAAATCCCTGACATTTTGGCGAGTTTGAAAATATAAACGTAAATATACGTAGATTCTACACTATTCTGAATTGAAGTTCAAATTTTCCTAGGCTCTTGATAATAATTCTTCTTAATTTTCTTTAATAAGTTTAAATTATTTTTCATTATTTTTTATTTTTTTATTTTAATTATAATTAAAATTAAAACTTTTTTACTGATGTCATATTTGATATAAATATTTTTAAATTAAAAATTGCGGATGACTACATAAAAAAGAAACTGATTTTTGAAATGCTCAAACATAAATTATTCTTTGGGGGTATGAGTAATGCTGGTTTATTAATTTGAATTGGATATCGTATTACTGCATCTGGAGTATTTTTAGACAAATTTTCAATAAAAAATATTCAAAAGGAACCCCGTGACAGCGAATCTCCCGAGACGTCTCGAAAAAAAAGTTGTTGCGCAATGTAATCAGAGGCCGTTTCTTTTTTCAAAAGTGGAATAAAGAAAAAGGCCTCTGATTACTTGGGGAAACATATCGCCTTTTGAATGCATTGTTTTCAGATGATACAGTAACAAGTTCCGATGTTCACGGCGCAAAAACTTTTTTTCGAGACGCCTCGGGAGATTTGCTGTCACGGGGTTCCTTTTAAATATTTTTTATGGAAAATTTGTTCAAAAATACTACAGGAGCATTACTACAACATCCAATTGAAATTAATAAACTAGCTTGCCGCGCGGCTAGCTTCGCTCGCAAGTTTGAGCGCGCCTGAGGCGCGCGACTGTTGGTTCTCGTGCTTGGGGCTCGATAATATATTTATCTCGCGCTTCGCGCTCGATGATATGTTTACCGATATATGTGACCGAGCTAAATGCTCGGTCTTTGTATTTCCCCCACATTTACGCCCAGACCTTTCAAAATTAAAGGTCAAATCATCGACAACTGTAATTTGGTGATTGTGACTTCTCTTTTGTTAAAGCTCCTTTGGCTTTAACGAACACATTCACATGACGTATCTCGTGCTACGCACTTGATTTTGTCCAAAATCTGAACTTTTCTACACTATGTTCAACACTATTATATCAAATATATATCATATTTATTTCCGTATCTCAAGCTGGTACTGCTTATTCAGATTTTGCAAAATAATGTACAAATGTTATTTTTCATGATTACTTCAATGTTTGCTCCTTATCTTACACTAATTTTTATTCTTAGCTACCCTGAAAAATCTATCATTTCAATAATTGTATATTATCACAATTCATAATATGCGTTGGTATTGAATCCCTTACGAAAATACACCGTTCCCAAACCGTTGAAAGACCGTTGAAAATGACCATAGGTTTTGCCTCGGTCTTTTCACAGGAGGCTGGACGCTAAATACCTTTTCTACTGAGGACCGTTAGGAAAATTTCCCAGGTACGTGAGAGCGTAGAGGGAAGGTTCCCTCTACGCTGAGAAGCACTGCTGGGGGAGTTAATGTTTCCGAAGTCCAGTAGATGGCGACAGACTTGCAGAAATAAAGAAAGTATCAACTCTTCCTATTTTCGTCCCTCTCTTTTCTTTCCTGGTAGTAATTGCTCCGTACCAACTTCGTATTATTTTGAATCATTTTGATACACAAAAAATTCAATTGGCAGAAATAATTTTTACTTCCTTTGCCATGAAACTTTCGAAAAAAGGACCATTTTTAATTCGCTTGATATTTTCTTGTACGATCAGTCATTATTTATCCACAGCCTCATAAAGAATGTATTTTTAATTTAGATGCGTTCCTCTACAGGCCATAATTTTATAGATTTAGTGGTATTCTCGATCGCACATGTTTTACTTAGTGTTTTGAACTCCTGCTGTTCATATACTGTCAAGATGATGCATTTATTAACAATTACGATGCCTAGTATTAACTGTACTATTGTTTAATTATATCATAATACATGTCAGTACTAAGGTATCGCAATGCTTGATGCGACTGGTCATAAATTTGTAGCTTTAGATATCCTCACCATTAAACCATGCATAAAAATAAGTGAATAACTTACATTCTCAACTATTTAAAACTGCGTACTAAGAGTGATTCTTGTGTACAGATATAAAAATACATAATATTAAATGAATAAATATGTTTATTATTCAAATATAGCATAATACTACACATAACCTACTTTTAATAGATAAAAAATGCCCCTGATTAGCAATAATTTCGGTATTTTTCGAAAACTATGACAGTTTTTGCTTTACGGCAAGTGATACTTTCCATATGAGCTCTCATAACTTTTTTCGAAAAATGGACCATTTTGAACTTACGGGTATAATACAGTTTATTTTTCAACCAAATTAACATCTTTGTCTCTCTTCTTACATAGCTGCGGTTAAAATAACTTTTTACAAGAATTTCTGTAATAATGAAAAATGTTGAAAAATAATTTTTACCTATATCGAATAATAATTTGATATTTTGATATGTGAATCGTTTGAAAAATTCCCGAAGCTTCTACATAAAAATAATGTTAAAACACATGCAATCTGTCATCTGTCTGACAGTTTGTACCAAAAAAATCCAAAAAGAAAGATAATTCACATCAGAGTTAAACCATGAATTTGTTTATAAAAATTGTTGAAATAATTAACATTTTTAGTCAATTGACAATATATCGTTGCAAAGAGACATTGGCAGGACATTCTTAGTGCATACCGTACAAAAAACGAGTTTATTAATTCAGAAGTTATCAAACAGAGAGTTTGTTTATAAACCTTGTTAAAATTACTGCCAAGCAGTATCTATTTCCAACTAATAATAATCATACATTAATTTTTCTTACATGTCATACTAAATCAATCGATTTCATGAATTGAATTATTGCGAATACTACAAAATTGACTCCCCATCGGACGACGTGAGGTCTTCTAAGTTATCTAAGATTCTTAGAATATAAGCCATTTAAGTGACAAGTCCTCGTTTTATGAGTTTCTTTGCATGA
>JAABKJ010004269.1:0-24603 GCA_011634705.1 Andricus grossulariae
TAAAATGATATTTTTTATTTACGGAATATATATATATATATATATATATCTTGAATATATATTATGTAATTGAAGAAATTAATTAACATTAAAAATGCCGCCTGTGTTTTCAAGGACACCGTAGACGCAAAAATAGTTAGTCATGGGAACACTTACCAATATTTAAAGGTAAGAATCACATAATCACAACTTTACTTTCGTTTGGAAAACGTAATTAGGTACCACTTTAGACATTGTTATATTTCTTGCTTATTACATATTTTAAAATGCTAGAAAATAAATTATCTCTGTCGTCTCTATTCATAAAAACAACTATTATAAATATTCAAATCAGCCACTTTTATTAGGAAAATAATTTATAAGAGCACACTTCACTGAGTAAATTGATTATATACTCGGTGTAAGTATTTCTTTAAATTTTTTAAGTTATTCTGAAAGTTAAAAAAAAAAGAGTAAATTAAATAAAAAAATAAAAAGTACTGAGTAAATTGATTCTTCACTCGGTGTGAGTATTTCTTTAAATTTGTTTAAGTTATACTGAAAGCTAAAAAAAGACCAGAAAAAACAACAAAATCGAAAAGAAAAAAGTGAAAAGAATTTGAAACAAACGGTGCTTTGTAACTTTTTTCAACTTCTTTTGACTTAATTATCTTTTTTTTTTTTGTTTGTTTTTCTTCACTTATTTGAACTTTCAGAATAACAAAAAAAAATTTCTATTTCTTACACCGAATGAACAACCAGTGTACTCAGTGAAGGGTGCTCAGTTAGTTACAAGTAATTTTCCTAATGCAAGTGGCTGATTTCAACATTTACAATAGTTTTTGTTATTTTTATATAAACAGAGAGGACCACAACAAATTCAAAATATTTGTAACGTTGAAGAAATCTTTGCAATGAAATATAACCTCTCTTTCAACAATGTGAAGTAGACCAATTGAGATAGATCAAATTCGAAACGATCGTTTCGAAACCCCTCTTTCTATCGTATTAGTTAGAAAGAGATGGTGAGATGGTTTTATAGCTTGAAAGCCAGGGGTGGGTACTATGAAATTGATTATGTTTCCAATTCAGTTGGAAAAATCTATGTCGAATAATGAAGACCTAGCTACTTTTCCATTCAAGAAATGCTTGATGGCCACGGGATGCGTAAGTTTTGGCTACCTTTTTTAATACAGAGAGTGCCAACTGCGCACCCGATTCACTTGAAATTATAAAAGGAAGGTGCAAAGCATTCTTAGTTCAATTTTGAGAGGAACTACAGGCCAAAACCACCCAAACTATTAAAAGTATGTGTTCGAGCGAAATAATGCCTGTAATATAAATTTGTCTTAGCTTCGATTTATTCTTTAAATACTTCACAAAGATTGTTTTCCTTCCCTTCGAGCGGTATGGAGTTTATCGTACCAGCGGCAGGCTTATTGTTCGAGCAGGTATGTTTACAAAATTTGGATTTTGTAAACATACGCGGTCGACTAGAGTGGTAATGCAGGGTCAGAGTTTGTTGCGAATTTTTGAACTCTCGTGAGTCGAGCTTGAGGGCTCAGCGTGTGCGGTCCGATTTGAAGTTTGTAGATCGACTAACTTTCCATGTACTTTCGAGCAGAGCTTCCGCTTGATTTGAAATTTGAAGATAGACTGATTTTTTAATTCTAATCCTGGGTTTATATACGTCAGATTTCATTGTGTTCACAACCAAAAACTTGACGGCGAGGGGACGTCTATATCTGAAGACGTAGTACACCGGGGTGTCGTTCTTGAGTCCAAGGAGCTGGTTATTGTGCCACCCTCTTTAATGTTTCATGCATGATTTTTATGAGCTGCATTCGGAAATTGTTGGGCGAGAAATCATTGTATCAACTCATTATAACGAGGTGTCTATATCTGAAGGCGTAGTACCTGGTGGTGCTGTTCCTTGAGTCCAAGGAACTGGTCATTTTTCCACACCCTTCAATGTTTCGTGGCTGATTTTTATGAGCTGCATTCGGAGAATTGTTAGCGAAAAGTCATTGTATTTCAGTGGTGAATAGAAAAGTCAAGATTTCCAGACTCCATGTTTAGTACTGCGGAGTTCGAACTACTGATTTTATCATGATGGATAAAAGTGAATATGCACGAGTTTGTGCATTTTTATGAGAATATAATCCTATTCTATCATAATTAATAATATAAACTTTGGGTATAAATATAGCAATTATTAATAATATAAGTATGAATAATATAGTTATAATACGTCACAGGACGTGACAGGAGCCTGTCATATTAGCCATATAATTGAACATACATTTAAGCTGTATCAAGTGCAAATGTCTCAACTTTATCACAATCAATTCCAAGTCCACATGTCAAAATTTGTAATACGTCTGCGAACCGTTGAATTAATTCAACGTCAATGCCATTTGCTTCACCTGCTACTTTAGGAATGTCAAAGAAACATCTACCAGTGTTTCCCTCGTTTGTACTCCCATGACCCTGTTTTACAACATCTACAAGGATTGATAATTTTGACCGTAAACCATCTTGAACGATCTTTTTCCGTGATTCTTTTAATTCTTGTGATAACCCGTAGCATAAGATTTTTTCAAATCTAAATTGTACGAAATATGCAGAATGTACTCCATGAATCGAATTCGGCAATGAAGGCTTGATAGACCAAAATAATAATTCTGTTCCTGAACAATCAGTTTTCGAGGGCCACTTAAATTATTTATTTGATTTGACGTAGCCCTACATATGTTGCATGAAGTAGAAGATGACTGCCCAGTTAGAACGTTGCAAACTTTCCCACCAAGCATTGTTGGATATAACTCATAAGAAATGGTATACATTTTTCTTTCGATAGTAAGTAAAGTATGTTTCAAACGCGAGATTTGTTCATAATAATAACAATACACTTCTTTAGTTTTCTCTGATGTTTCTTTCATTAACAGAAATTTGATGGGCCTGCACAATCTTACAGAAGATGGTCGATTATTCCTCCACAATACTTCCCCATCTAAAGATGTAATGTTGAGAGGTACGTACGATACCATGAATACTGAAGCATCACTATTTGCTGAATTTTTCAAAAAATCTGACCACCTCTGTTTAAATTGTTACTGACCTGAAGCACTATCCAAACCCCATTTTCCACGCAATACTACTGCGGATTTATTCTTTATTTATAAGGAGGCAATTTGTTGATATCCCGATAAAAAGCTTTGATGTCGACATCATATGCTTCAGGATCATTGATATCAATTTCAGACTGCTGTTATAATTTTGCAATTGCTTTTGATAACACTTCTTGGCTATGGTTATCGCGCAGGGTTTGAACACGTGTTTTCTGCGTTCTTTCGCTACAATCTTCATAACTTTCAGGTGGGCGTCCACGAGATGATGATGAAGAAGTTTGTAATGTTAAATCACAAGATTTAACTTGACTCGGATTTCTGAATTTACACTACAATTTGTCAAGCATAAAATCTTTATATTCATTCATAAAACTTTCTTTCTTTGTTTTTGTACAACATGAAGTTGCCGCAGAAGGAAATAAAATGTACTTACGACCTTCTTTTTTCATTATTTCATTTGCATGCTTGAGTAGATTGTTTTGAAGATCAAAATCTAATGAAGAGACCTATCCAATATCCAATTAATGATAATTTCTCCAGATCCAGTAACAGATACATCAACTGTGAATTTAAAACGTGAAAAAATAAATTATTTTAAATCAGCCCACTATATTTGATTGGCTATTTTGAATTATGAATATCTGACCTGAAATTTGGAATCAGAGACCTAAACAATTTCGAGGTACAGATTTTTACAAACATTTGTAACATTTTTAATTTTCTCGTCCTCCATATTGGAGCGGCAATTTGAAATTTTCAAAATTTAACCCAAGATTCGGAATCAGAGTCCCAAATAATCCCGAGGTACTGATTTTTACAAAAATGTGTCAACTTTCCAAATGTCTGGTCCACCATATTGGATCAGCTACTTTGAACTTTAAATATCTGTCTCAAGATTTATATTCAGCCACCCGAAAACCCCTGGTCACTGATTTTTACAAACATGTATACATTTTTCAAGTTTTTTGTCCACCATATTGAATCGACCATTTTAAATTTTGATAATCTGACTGAAGATTCATATTCAGCGACACTGAAATTCTCCGGATACAAACATTCATAAACAAACTCCCTTTGACCAAAAATCATAAGCTATAGAGTTCACATTTTTCGAAAAAAAAAAACGAAACTACCCAAATTTGGCCGCTTGCACTGCCGCCGCCATTCTAAATTTCGCAAATGTGGCAGCAGATTCATATTCAGCGATACCTAAACCTTGGGTGTACCAAGTTTAATTATTTTCCATCGTAATTTGACGCGGCTACAGATTTTTGACGTCATTATTGCCAAATTGCCCAACTGTGCGGAGTGGGTTTCATCTATCTCTTTTCTGACCAATGAGTCAAACGATGCCCTTAAATCCACAAACATTTCTGGTTTGCTCCTGTTCGCCCTTTGGATCCTTCGATTTATAATATCCTTTAGCATATAAATATTATGAATCACTCACATGCCTTTCCTAAAACACTGTCTGATTCGGTAGAATTATCTTTCTTTCCACTACTCCTTTCTTTATCCTTTCTGATAATATTGTCACATATATCTTATATGCTGTCGGCATCAACGTCACCCGCTACAATCCTAAACCTCTTACCCTCATCTTTTTTTAACCACTGGTATCACTATCCCTCCTAAGAAAATCTCGAAGAACATCTTGATACTTTGCAACTTGCGTTTAGTCCCCAGGAAGATCTTAGCCAATTGCCAACCCAAATGTCGAACGTTTTGCAAAAGAATGGTGAATCAGTTTTGCAATATGGCATTAGAGTTAGCGAAATACTATGAAGAACCGTCAAAGTAATCGAGATGGGCTTTCCTATTGAAGCAGTCGCTGAAATGCGACTCAGCGCCAATAGAAACACCACTTCTTCTTTTATTCGAGGTTTAAAGCCAGAAATTGAGAATCGTGTTTCACTAAGAAATCCCGCAACTTTGCAAAATGAAATAAGTATTGTAAGTCAAGTTGTATTTGTACAGGGAAGAAAATATAAAAATTTAAGCAAAAATAACTCTTGTTTCAAATGCGTTAAACCCGGTCACTTTAAACGCGCATTTCGTTGTAAAATATCTAACCCCGCGAATAATCAAAATGATAACAACGGTAAAGACGGAAGATACTGCACATTTTGCGAAGGGAAGGGTTATGTCACTGAAAAATGCTTACTGAAAAAAAATTCGAAAGATGAAAAAAGAGTTTTTTTTCAGAATCGAGATCCGAAAAAGGGCCCGGATAGCAAGAAATAACGGGATTTAAAACCCGAATATAAAAACAGTTTAGGAGCGCAAAATCGACCATCCGAGGCGTCCTCTGCGTCTTAGGACAAATGAAAGAATAAAATAAGTAGTACTCACAATTTAGAATCGCGGTTTCTCTAGAGATCATGCAGATTTATTCACCGACACCGGTTCTGATTTAATCCTTTTCAAAGAAAAAACGGTAACGATTTTCACATTAACATGTTTTCATACGTTCTGCATTGCTTTCCCGTAAACTGCATTATTTATTAATTCAAACAGATTATTTTCAAATTTATTTTTGTCGATTGTTCTGAGGTTAGTATTAAGATCAACATTGCTTAAGTCATGTAGATTGAATTAATTTATGAACTCTATGAATTTTAACAGGTTTGATTCCATTTGCTAATGCATGTTTGAGAGCCCGGTAATGGAGAACATACTTTCGTTCCAGAAGGAGAGTAGTTAGGAGCTTCTCCTGGCTTGACCCTGGTGGTTTCAAATGTTCTGGACAGAACGGCAAATTATTCTGTGCATCATGGAGTTCGGCTGAGTAATCCACATGTCACCCATTCGAAACCACCATAAGAGTGTGGTTGTGTGCCCAACCGTACAGGTTCTTTGCATCAAAATATATGGTCAATCAATAGCGCGACAAGTATCAATAAATAACGATATCAAAATAAATTCCACGAAATATAGGGTCTTGTGGACTAATGAATAATCAGTCGTGCAACAAAAAACAAAGAAGTTCGAGAAACACAAATCTGAAAAAAAATAATTCTCATAGACTGATCACACCAGCCTGACGAAATACCAGCCCACTACGCCGCGATTGATAAGAGGATAGGCAGCCTCATGAGTTTATACCGTGGAGTGGGAAAGAGAATGTGATGGACAGGACTACGCCTCATCAGCGGACTAGTCCTATCCGAGAGGAGATTTCCCATTTTGCCAAAATTCAGGGGTTTGCTACTGATACTAGCGACTGCAGCTTGGAGGAAATGTCAGCTCTGCAGGATCACTTCCGGTGGCACCTCGGGTCCCTGCTAACAGCTGATTTCATCAGTACAGCACTGGGTACAGTGCTCAAAACTACTCAGCATAAGAACTGAGGAAAACTGATTGTCTTTAGTGTGACCTGTGCCTCTCATATCTCGTGGATCCACTAAGCTAACTTGTGAAAAAGTCTGCCATCTACATGTCACTTCGGTACTAGTATGGAGCCGGCGCCACAGTGGGGCAAACATATTCAAAATGAAATTCGCAAAAGCCTTGGATTAATCGTGGATATAATTAAATAAGGTTACATTATATGACAAGTTGTGGCTTGCGGTAAAACTATCCATACAGAACGCTTCCATAAATTTGCTACTGAAACTGCTGAGATTTATGTGGACAAGTACAGTTGGTACCTTATGCCTGCATCTATGCACAACGTTCTAGTTCACGGCGCAAAAATTATTGACTATTTTGTTGTACCAATTGGTAAATTATCGAAAGAGGCTCGAGAAGCGTGACACAAAGATTTTAAGAGATGCAGAGAAAACAACACCAGGAAGACATCAGCGATTCTTATGAATGAGGACATCCTGCATTTCTTATTAGTTTCTGCAGATCCCTACTTGCAAAGTTTGAGAACTGATTTTCCGAAAGTTGCAAGACCCTTGCTTCCAGAAGCCCAGGCACTCCTCCTCGATCCTTAAAAAGTGATTAAAGATTTAAAAATGGCGGAATTATACATTTGTTTATTAATTTTATTTAATTAATACATCTTTTTTTTTAAGTACAACATCTATAGTGAATCATCATCAGTGAAAGATTTGTAGTTAATTCTGATAAAGAAATTAAACTTACCTACTGAAAAATGGCGGAATTATACATTTGTTGATCAATGATTGACTCTGATGAAGAAACATAACTTATCTACTGAAAAATGACCAAATGATGCATTTGTTCAATAATTTTGTTTAAATAATATACAATTGTTGTGAAACTCTAAACTCTCGAAAAAACATTTTGTATATAAAAAATCCATTATTTCCACCAACTGTTTGCAGGAATTCCCATTGAATCCTAAGCTACCACGAGTTACTTCAACGTTCTATATTGTAAGATTTTGCTAATGCCAAAGTTTCTACGTGGAATTCCACCGTGATATGACTGAAGATAGTGTTTTCCACTCCTACCATCAAATAAAGTTCAGTTGGTAAACTTATATCCAGAATAATTTTGTGTTGCCTGTAAACACTGGTACATGGACACGGTTCATGTAATTCTTAGCAGATTTTTGTTTTCGTCCTGATGTACACCAATTATAATAATTCAGCGAAATCGTACCAATTGTTCTAAATTCAGCAGGCTCGCTGAGCTTATTTTTTTTATCAAAGCACGAAGTGCACGGTCACAGGCTTTTGTGACTCATGATGCCAGTCAGGCTACAATGGTACCTGCAAACTTGTTTATGCCGATTACAGATCATTATCTAGGCACATTCTCATAATTCGAATTTTAACATTTTCTTGAGATGACTGTACTAGACCAAGAATGAGAAGTTTCTTAACCCCAGAATCTCGAAATTATCTTTAGGCGACAACTTCTCTATATTTCTGTCGAACATTGGAGTCCAACTCCGAATCATCTCCAATTTATTGGATTGATGAGCAACGTTTAAGGAAATCGCCTACTCTCATCCACAGTGAATTTCAGGTGTACTCGGAATACTTGGCGCTTTTCTTTGCCTGTGTCTGGAAATATCATCCAAGTCAAAGTTGATTTCACGATTCATACTTTCTTTCTTAGATTTTAGGAACTTTTCAATGTAATTTTATTCACTGGAGTTATTTGTGAAGCAATCTATAGAGCCGTTTGCATTTTAATAGGGCCAGATAGTATAGAATATTCTTTTTTTATTATCGAGAAAAGGGTAGTAACTGAAGATGAAGTTCCTTGAATTTTGTTTATTGTTCACCATGATGTAGCACTAGGAGTATGATCTTTCAGGAAGGAAACGTAGTTTGCTCATGACTTTCTGCTGCTAAGCTTGTTCTTTCTACGTGAATTTTGCCTGAGCTTTTTGTATTACTGGAGTTAGATGCTTCAATAATTAGTTTGGTGAAATTTAGAACTGAGTCATCTATTTTTTTGTAGTTTTCTTCCGCTGGGCAGAATAATCCATACATTTTTTCACACATAAAATTTTTAAAATATATCCATTCGGCATGGTACAACGTCCATCTAGGCTCTTGTTCATGTATTTTCGGATAAGGGGTTGTTTATTCAATTAAAAT
Organism: Andricus grossulariae; assembly: GCA_011634705.1. Taxonomy (NCBI): domain Eukaryota; kingdom Metazoa; phylum Arthropoda; class Insecta; order Hymenoptera; family Cynipidae; genus Andricus; species Andricus grossulariae. Next base: position 8,636 of record JAABKJ010004269.1, read on the forward strand.
GGGAATGAGGTCGCTATCAAATATATTTTCTGGTACTCCTCACTCTAAATGGTGTCGCAAGGAAGCACTGCAGAGTATAAGGTCGATGAATCTGAAGGAGTCGCTTACAATATTGAAGTATGTTGGATCAGTGTTATTTAGACGCATTATATTGGAATCGCTTGAAAGCTTGTCAATAATTTCGTTGCTTAAGTCCGTACGTTTAGATCTCCAAAGTGTGTTATAGCTATTGAAATCATCAGGCATAATAACGGTTTTGGATCGTTGGCGTATTATGTCTTTAAGATTATATCAATGCATAGTGCAAACCAGTTTGAAATTAAAATTTTGCATACACATAACTTAGTATCAGAGTATGTGTATTGTATGTAGGTTGCAAATCCACTGCTGGCATGATTCACGTTGATTCGGTTTTTCAAGACAGGAGTATCATTTTTTAAGTATGAAGAAGAGGTTCCTTCAATTTTTGTTTCTTGTTAGCAGATGCTGGATGGGTTGCAGTCACTGAGCAGTAACTGAAGGAATTCAAAACGGGTTAAAATTCCATTGCATGATTTTGTGGACCATATTAATTTAAGGAGATATAAGTATCGCCGTTATCTATGTGTGAAATATGCTTCATACATCGTAACCCTAAAACCATGCATCACTATCTTCAACGTTGCGAACGTTAGAGAAGAGGCTTTTCAAAATTGGGTTGTTTGTACATAAAGACGCTTACCCATAATGAAAAGTATTTTTTTACCTGCTTCCGGAAAGGAATGCCATAACTTCGCTGTAATAAATTTTTGAATTTTAAGATAGAATGTTGTGGCTCAAAAGTATATCAAATTACCTCGAGATAATACTTTGAGCCCCTGTAAAATGAATATGAAGTTCGTTTTCTCTTCAATTGTCATGTATGGAAACTAAGTCTACATCGTGACCCTAAAACCATGCATCACTATCTTTAACGTTGCGAACGTTAGACAAGAGGCTTTTTAAAATTGGGTTGTTTGTACATGAAGACGCTTACCCATAATGAAAAGTATTTTTTACCTGCTTCCGGAAAGGAATGCCATAACTTCGCTGTAATAAATTTTTGAATTTTAAGATAGAACGTTGTGGCTCAAAAGTATATTAAATTACCTCGAGATAATACTTTGAGCCTCTGTAAAATGAATATGAAGTTCGTTTTCTCTTCAATTGTCATGTATGGAAAATAAATCAAAATGTTTAGCACGTTGCGATACATTTGAGATTCTATTAAATTAACTTTTGGTGTCATGAACTCATTTTTAAAAAAAAGTGAGATAGCGCGATATTGGCGAACGTCAGTTTAATTACTAGTGCTATCAGTTTCATTTGTTTAAGAGTCACTGTTTCTTAACTCATATTCAGAGTTGACGATCTCCTGTACTTTAATTTAATTTTTTAGTGTTTTATAAATTCTTTTGTGCTTGCTTTTAATAATCCGATATTTCAGGTAGGATACCATACTGGTGGTTATCGTTGGGAAATTAAAAACTTAAATTCATTCTCGTCGAACTTTGTATTTTTTGTTTGCTATAAGCAAGCACACAAGAATTTATGACAAACTAAAAAAGTAAATTAAAGTACAGGAGAACGTTAACTCTGAAGATGAGTTTGAACCAGTGACTCCTGAATAAATGAAACTAATAGCCTAGGTAATTGAAATTGAATCCCCTAATATCGTGCTATCTCACTTTTTTGACAAAAATGAGTTCATGACTTATGAGTTCGTGAATTATGGCCTTGTGTGGGTATCGAAAATATTTGGATGGGGGATTGAAAGCTTATTACAGTGAAATATGGAAATTCTAGTCCAGTTTAGTGGGACTGCTTCCGGTGTCACTTTTATTGATATTTCTGTGCGTATTTTGCAGAATTGTCCTAATATTAGCTTAGGGGTGATATCGATTTAGCATTTCAATATTTTCCATTTGATTTATGTTTACGGAGCGACTAGTCACGATTAGGCCGCAAAAAATTATATTTTACGGAATGTTTACTAGTTTATCATTTTCATATTTTTTGAGGTCATTTTTCCCACCGCGCGACTGTATATTTATAAGACTACGAAAACTTATACGACGCGGAACTTGTGTTAATTTTATGCATTTGATTTTTTCGTAACCAAAGTGTACCTTGCTCTTTAAGTAGGATTGTAATCAACTATTATTTAAAGACGTCATCATTGAACGTTGATAATACAATTTGCTATTCGGTTGGCATGGGTTTAAGGGAGTTATTTTTTGTTCTCAATCGAACTGGATTCTCGGGAGGAAATGCGTATCTTCGAAGTTCGAATGTCCGGTTCGGATTCTTATGAGGAATAGGTCGAATAGATCCAAGCTCTTCAAATTCAAATTCAAGCACGAGAATGAAAGTGTGCCTGGTTCCAGGAGACCTGGACCTGACACGAAGAGGAGGCTCGTCAGGAGAAGAAGAACTGGCAGAAGGATGAGGTCTGACCCCAAGAATAGGTTCGCCATTAGACAAACAATCGGACTGTGAACTTACTTCTGAAAAAAGAAACGAGGAATGACATTTTTTTTAAACACATCGTACGTTGGTATATTATGAGCCACATAGGAAAGAAATATGGAAATAGGGAGAGTTGAAGGAAAAGTTGAAATAAAGAATGCAAAGTTTGGAATAAAGCCTAGAGAAACAGAAAGAAGCTAATAAAACAGGTGAGTTGGATGGAGAAGATAAAAGGCTCATACCGTAAGTTTTGAAAGGGGAAAATCAGGGATGAGGATCAGAAACTATTTAATCTAATAGATAGGAAACGGAAAGATAGGAAAGAAGAAAAAATATCTACATCACTATAAAGGGTCTAAGATTCAAAGGGGAGGAATTGAAAGGAGAAGTGGAAGAAGGGCTTCAGAGGATAGATGCGAAAGTACAGGTAGAGCAAAAAGGCAAAAAGAACGTAGGTTACGTATAATAAAATACATATATTGTGACAAGTAGATGGAACAGTTAGTAAAATGTGGGAGGGTGAGGAAATAGGTCAAAAAGAAGAGTGGGAAAAGGTCATTCGTAAGCAGAGGGAATAGAAGAATTGAAGGAAAAGATAACGATGGTGAAAATATGAGAAGGAAGTCTGAACGAGTAGATGGAAATACTGATAAGACACATAAAAAGATTATTAGCCTATACAGTTAAGAAAAGTTTCACTTGTACAATTTTTTCTCATTTTCGCGTTTCCTTTCCTAGACTTCGCATTTCCTTTATATCTACTTTGACATCTATCCTTTTTAGCACATCCTCCAATCCTTCCCTCAATGCCTTCCCTTTCAAGCTTAGACCCTTTATCACTATATTTGTCTTACTTTCATCTCTTTCTTTCCTTTCTAATCTTCTTTCTATTTTCCTTATCCTTTCCTTCTCAATATTTCCACTCACCCCTTCACCCACCTGCCGGTTTGATTTATCAATCTTCACTATCCTCTCTTCGAACTGTGGTACCTTTTCATTAAGCTCATCATGGTTTTCTAATCTTTGTTCTAAAGTCTGCATCCTTTTTACCAAATTTCCCATAACTTCTTCCTATTTTGGCATCTCTTTTCTAAGTTCGGCCATTTCTTTCCTAATCTCTTGTTTCATTTCTTCTCCCCTTTTTTCCTGCCTTTTTTCTTTCATCTGTATTACCTCTATCATCGTTTTCTGCAATTCTTGTAGCTTTAAGTTTTCAAATTATATTGACCCTGTTTGTTTAACTTTTTCTTTGTCTTCCTCCTTCTCTTTCTCCCCCGCTCTATTTTGATCTTTACCCGGTGGTGTTCTGATCATTTTCGGGTTTTTTATCGTGGATCCCACATTCATCTTGTCTCCACTACTTCCTCTTTCCGCCCTATCCCTCTTCCTATTTATGAATGGCTCTATGGAGCCAAAACTATCTGCCATCAATCTCTCCTTCTCTACAGTTTTCCTGTATTGACCCCTCTTTTTTTCTCACTTTTCGGCGTGCAAAATACTTCCTCGTCTAAATCAATCAAAACGAATCGAAGCAACCTATGTCCGTATCGCCTTACGTAACTTGTATAGCTTCTGTCACCACGGCTACTCGGCTGCATCTGTCTGCCCACCCTGATCCTCACGCTAAACAACCTAACCTCTCAGCCTACCCAAAAATAATCCTAAACCCTCAAAACATCACACAACTCTTCACTTTAATTCTTTTAAACGTACAAACTCTCACTCATAAAACCCCGTAACACACTCCTCCCATCAACTCACCTCGAACTCCGCTGCAAATTCACTACAATTCGAGGATGATTTGACATAGGCAGAAAGGAATATGCAGTATAAGTTAAGGCAAATAGCGGAAGAGGAAATACGTAAGGGAAAAAGAAGGTGGGTTAAGTATGGCAGAATACAGATAGAAGGTGTATGGTGGGATTGGGCTGAAGAAAAGGAAGAGTTAGTAGTGCCAGGAAACTAGGAGATAGAGGAACGGGAGATAGGAAAATAAGAAATAGTGAGAAACAAAAAGAGACGAGAAAAAAAAGTAAGGAAGAATGGAGGATATGTTACTGGAATATAGCAGGTTTGGAGAGAAAGGATAGGGAATTTATGAGAAATTTGGCACAATGGGATGTAGTAGTCATGATGGAGACGTGGCTCGATGAAAAGGGATGGGAAAGAGTAAGTGGAAGGAAGCCAAGAGGTTACAATTGGCAAGTTCAAAATGCAAAGAGGAAAAATAAAAGAGGCAAATCAATGGGAGGAACGGTGATGGAATATTATGGAAGAAATAAAGAAGAGATTAGGCCTATAATATGTGGATATTTCAATGTAAGAACAGAAGACAGAGGACGAAGGGAGTGGGGGTCGGAGCGAGGAAGGAAATCCAAATACAAGATACTGAATGGGGAGGGAAAGAAATTGTTGAAGAGCTTGAAGGAGCTCGGATGGTTTATCTTGAACGGAAATATAGATGGAGATGAGAAATGGGAATATACACGCTCAGGAGGAAAAGGAGGAACAGTAATTGATAATGTCATAGTGGACGATGAGGTGAGAGAGAAGGTCAAGAAACTAGAAGTAGGGGATTACATAGATTCGTATCACTTTCCCGTGAGAGTGACATTAGAGGGAGGAAAAAGTAATAACAATATAGATAAAAAGGAAGCGAATGTAAAAAGAGCTGGAAAAGGGGATTGATCTATGTAAGGAAAAGAACAGTTCAAAGAAAAGGTTAGGAATATCAAAATGGGAGAGGGAAATGTGGACGAGGAGATGGAAATAGTTATAGAAGAAATAAAAAGAGGATTAGAAAGTGGAAGCAAAAAAGAAGTTAGTATAGTAGGGGATAGAAATGGGAAGAGCCGTGAGTAGTTAAGCTATGAGTGTTCGGGGACATTACTACGTAGTTCCAGCTGCCATCGATATATGGAGCCACAGGTTAGTTAACTAATTCTTGACTCAGTCAATAAGAATGGTCTCTTTTTTACCGACCGAATACACAAGCAACTTTATGTAGGTGGAACACATGCGATCAGAGATTTTACAAGTTCTGGAACTTTCTAGAAATTTGTTTTTCTAGGAGTTTCGATCAAAGTGAATCTATTGTCTCTGAGATTCTTATTCGTTAAACTTTCTGGTTCGCCTTAGTTGGTAAACAGTGGTCGAAATTTCTGAAAAACTGGAACGGTTTCCTAAACTTTGTTGAATTGGTTTTTTTACGTTTAAGTGGTTCGCTTAACGAGGTGGGTGCCTGCAATACCAATCAAGAATCAAATTCTGGGGATTCCTCGGTTTTTGGAAAATAATAATCGAACCTTCTTGAAATTTGGACGTGATCTCTGACCATTTTCTATTCATCAAAGTTTCTAGAAGATTTGAACATGAGAAGCTCTTTCTTTTGAGATTTTCTTTGTCGTTTACCTTTATAGAATCTTCGATATTAAATTTAATCAGTTAATCATTAAGTTAATTGTAAGCAGTTAATCCTTACAACCGCTTTCTCTTATTACCCCTAATCTTTACCTACATTCGAGAAAGAATAATTAAAGTTTGTAGATATTTCGATGCAGGGAATCTCGAAAGCAATAGCCCCTTCGAGAAATTTCGATCGTTCTTTCTCAAATGTAGGTAAAGATTACATCCAACAAGGCTTCGCAGTATATAAAGCTATGGAGTTGAGTTCTACAACATTCAGGGTTGTGCAGTTAGGCTTCTATGAAACATATAGATGCCCACAATGTTTCGGTGGCATACAAGGCTGTACAATAAAGTTCTGATGTACTTGTAGATGCGCAGTGCACTTCTACAATATTTAGGGTTGTGCAGTGAACTTATAAGGCACATATTGATACGTAGTACAGTTTGGTGGTACACAAGGCTGCGCAGTAGTGTTTTACAGTATATAGAGCTGCGCAGTACACTCCAATGCCAATTATGGATGCACAGTAGACTTATAAGGCAGTGTAGCTCTAGGTTTAAAATCTATGCAAGATACCCGATCCTGGAATAAATGGAACATTTTGAGGAAAAAGGATCAGTATTAACCTTAAACTCAATTATGAAACTTTCAGTGAACATCAATAAGCTTAACCCAATGAAGTGTAATTCCTAGATCGATCTTCCTTCGTGGATTAATAAAAAAGAAGCATGTATCAATGAACAAAATGAGAATGACAACGACTGTTTTAAATAGGCTATACTATCAGCCATATATCCAGTTAAAAGTGAACAAAAAATGTTCAAGGTATGTCCAACTATACCGAACACAAAGATAAAATAGATTTTTCTGAAATCAACTCCCCAGTCGCATTAAAAGACGTAAAAATGTTTGAAGAAAAAAATGACATATCAGTGAACGTGTATGACCTGATCAAAAATAAGAAGAATAAATTTACGCTGGTTCCATTACATCTTACTCTAGAAGAGAAATATCCGCGTGAACCTTCTTTGGGTAGAAGAAGAGTATATGTATGAACAGTAGGACTCAATCTCTCAATTTTCATTATGTATGAGTTAAGAATCTTTCGCGACTAGTCAACGGACAACTTTCGAAACACAATGGAAAAATACATATATGTGAACGCTGCCTACACTATTTTTGATCTGAACAAAGTATATGGCTCATACTGAAGATTGCAACAAATTGAATGACTACAAAATCGTAATTCCAAAACCTGGAAAACACATCATTGTATTTAAAAAGTTTAAGTATAGAAAAAAGGCTCCATTTATCATTCATGCAGATTGTAAGTCTCTGCTAAAACCCGTGGCTGGCCAGGAAAGAACATGAAACACCGAGGTGTTTGAAAAATATGAGTTTTGTGACATCGGAAATTACCTTAAGTGCAGCTACGATGAGTCACTATCTTTCTATGAGTCCTGACCCGAAGATGTAGAACCAGCAAAGTGGTTTGCTCTGTAATTGCGGAAGATGGCAAACATGTGTAACAAAATACTTTTATCTCCAGTTCCGATGCAGAAACTAACACAAAAGCAACAGGAAGCTTTCTTTAAAGCTACAACTTGTCATATCTGGCAGAAAGCCCTACATGCACCTATGAAAACAGTGCGTGATTACTGTCGCCTGACAAGTATGTGCCGTGGCCTAGCGCGCGAACATATCAACCTAGAATATCAAAATTCGTGGACCATTCCTGTTGTACTTCACGACTTAAGTGGGTACGATGCTCACTTTATCATTCGGGATGTTGCTACATAATTTTATGGTGAAAATAAAGTTTTGGCTTTATATACAAAAAATTATATTTCATTTACAAAGTATGTTGAGGGAACTCAAATAAAATTCAGATACATGGATTTATTTCGATTCATGACCTTATCCTTGGAAAAGTTAGCATCGAACCTCGCTATTTATAAAATTGTGAATTCTGTATTTTCCGGTATCGAAAGAGAACAAATTGAGCTCCTCACGAGAAAAGGTGTTTTTCCTCATGCATACCTTGAAGCGAGAGAAAAACTAAAAGAACTTCAGCTACCACCAGAAGCAAAATTCTACAGCACTTTGCATGACTCGTCAATATCTGGTGAGGACTATGCACACGAACAATACGTATGTTCTGCGTCTAATCTTGAGACTTTCGTTGAGTATGTAAAGCTGTGCATAAAGACAGACGTGCTGTTGCTGGCGGATGTCTTCGAAAGTTTCCGAGAACAATGTCTCAAACTCTCAAGGCTTATGATCTTGACCCAACACACTACTACACCACTCCTGGCTTGATATGGGATGCCATGCCCAAATATACAAAAATAAGATTAGAACTCCTCACTGAGGTTAATATGCTATTGATTATTGAGAATGGCAAGAAGGGTGGAGGGAGTCAATGCCCAAATAGATATTTCACTGCCAACAATAATTGTATGGCAGTTTTGAACGAGAATGGGGAGATAATCTACACCATGTATTTTGATGCAAAGATCCGGTATGGTTGGGCCATGGGACAACCATAGTGGTTTCGAGTGGGTTACATGTAGCTTACCCAGCCCAACTCCATGATGCACACAATGATTTTCCGTACTGTCCAGAACACTTGAAAGCACTAGGGTCAAGCCAGGAGAAGCTCCTCACTACTCTCTCACCGGAACGAAAGTATGTTCTCCAATACCGGGCTCTCAAACATGCATTAGCTAATGGACTCAAACCTGTCAAGATTCATAGAATTCTTAAACTACATCGCTGAAGTAACATATTGATCTCAGTACGAACCTCAGAACAAACGCCAAAAATAAATTTGAAAAGAATCTGTTTAAATTAATAAATAATGCAGTTTACGGGAATGCAATAAAGAACGTGCGAAAACATGTTAATGTGAAACTCGTTACCGCGTTTTCTTTGAAAAGGTTTTAATCAAAACTGGTGTCGGTTAATAAATCTGCATGATCTCCCAAGAAACCGTGATTCGAAATTGAGATACTACCGATTTTATTCTTTCATTTTGTCCTAAGACGCAGAGGACTCGTCGAATGGTCGGTTTGGCGCTACTTCGCTGCTTTTATTGTCGGTTTTTGAATCCAGTCTTTTCTTGCGATCCGGGCCCTGTTTCGGATCTCGATTCTGAAAAAACTCTTTTTTCATCTTCCCAATTTTTTTTTCAGGAAGCAACAAACTTCTTCATCGTCATCTCGTGGACGCCCATCTGCAAGTTATGAAGATTGTAGTGAATTGTAGTGATTGTAGTGCCTGAATATAGGCAACTCAATTAATTGAAATGAAAGCAAGATATTAATGATCTACTCAAGCGCACTACATTCAAAAACCCATGACCGCACACTAACTTGTGATGATTGCGCTAATTAAAAGTTCATTACTATAGGTAGAAAAAACACTCATGAAATGTCGATAAATTAGTTATGTTTGTATAATGCTCATATCCAAAATTTAACGGGTGTTTATGACGTCTCACTCTGAGCTCACTTCGAGTGTGCAGATGTGCTCAATCAAAATTAAATTATATTTCCGAATTTCATGTGAACTGCACTCTAATGATCTTCTCCACTGTGAAGTATTACCAGCAGTGTTTGGATGAAAATTCACCTCAATAAATTGCTCGTTTATTTGCTTCAATTTATATTTTTGAATTTTTATTTATCGAATTCAAAGAGATTTCGCTTCAATATGATCGCCATTCGCAGGCTGGGTTGAATTCTCACCAGTTGAAAGTAATTTGTAAACATTATAATAATGGTATACTTTGTAAAATGTCGAAAGAAAATACTTTTTCGCTAGATTTTGAAAATACATAGAACGCTACCGAGAAATAAAAAAATTTCTTTAAAACTCAACAGTATAGTTGTATTATTTGCTCATGCTAAGGATCAGGCGATAGCACGTCAGGCTTTCGAGCAGAAGGCCTGTGGTTTGATCCTTGTGCCGATATCAATACAAATTTCTCTATGTAGTTTTACCGGGGCTTCGGTGGTTCGGAACCCGCCTTCAACTGTAGGATCCTTCAAAAGAGGCTAGTTACCTCCCAAGGAAGGGGCTCCATGTCGAGGGTGCTGTACTTGTGGGTCACTAGTCGACTTTGGGAAGACTCGGAGAAGAGTTAGCGATCTCCTTGCGAAGAGGCTCCATGTCAAAGGTACACGTACATAACACTCAAAGCCAGTGCGCCAAATCTGTTTATCTAACTGATGACCTTAGAAGGACCACCCCATCCACCCTAGCGTGACCTTTTCTCTCGACGGCCTAGCTATAGGGAGGCTGCCGCATGTCAGAGTGGGTGAGGCTCACTTTGTTGTGCAAAGAACTCCACATAATTCACTGTGCGATGGGGTATGCATCTGAGAGGTATATTTTCACAACTTTGGAAAAAACGAAATGCACCGAGATCTAAAAACTCGGTGAAGGTGGCTAGATTCGGTGTATTGCCTTCAGAATAAACGCCCCACCGAGTTTAGCTGAGAGTTTAGGCAATCTCAAAGAAATCTTGGAACTCTCTATACGAATTCGATTGAGACTGCCGCATTCATAGCTTTAAGATTTCCAGACTTCTCAGTGAGTAGCCCCTCGGTAAATATGTCTGGTGTGATTGTTTTCAATTTTGGCACTTATTGTGTTTTCTACGTGAAGACACTTTGAATTAGTTTTGTGCAATGTAAGAGGTTATTTTCGAAGATTTTTGAATATTATTGTCGGTTTGATGTTTTAGCATGAAGTCTTGTGAATATTTTTGGTGTATTTGTCATTAATATTAAGATTTGTTGGGTGTTCTACGTGACGAAACTTTGATTTGTTTCGACAAATGTAGATGGGGTGGTTTCGGGGTAGTTTTGAATATTATTGTTAGGCTAGGGTTTTAACATGAAGTTTCATGAAGCTTTCTTGTGTGAATATCTTTAATTTTAAAATTTGTGGAGTGTTCTACGTGAAGAAACTTTAATTTGTTTCATTAAAAGTGCAAGGGGTGGTTTTGGAAGATTTTGTAATAATATTAGTGGGTTAGGGTTATAACTTGGAGTTTTGTGAAAATTGCTGGTGTGATTGTGTTTAATTTTTTTTGCATGTTCAAGAAACTCTAATTTGTTTCGTTAAATGTACGAGATGTGTTCCGGCGGATTTGTTAATATGATGTTCGGGTTGGGGTTTTAACGTGGAGTTTTGTGAATATTTCTAATGTGACTATTTTTAATTTTTTGCTTGTTCTACTTGAAGAAAGTTTGTTTGGTTAAATATGTAAAGAGTGGTTTTGGAGGAAATATTATTGTTGGGTTAAGTTTATTACCATCATTTTTCCATGTTCTTCGCATTCAGCCGGAGATAAGAGAGGATGGTTTAAAATATCTTCTTTGCTGCCTTTATTATTGTTTATTGTTTTCAATTTTGTACTTTTTAGAAGTGAGTTTATTACTCCACGTCTCCAATCTGCTGCTCTTATCTCAGCGATAGATTCACTGGCTAAAACTTTTAGTAAAAATTTATGGGCACCTACGCACACTAAGCTTGAGCTCAGAGTGAGATGTCGTAAATAGGCAACGGATTTCATCATTCAACAGAAGATAACTTAGTTGTATCATTTTGTCAAGTTATTTCCATAATGATTGCTTATCATATAAGTGATTTTCAAATCTCAGTAAATAAGAAACATTATGAAAAATGAATGGTTGCAAATACATAATAGTGCGTCTGCAACTATCAGATAAAATTAACAATAAAGTCAATAGAAACATGTTTATAGTAAACTTAGTCTATCATTATGCTTTGAAACAAATATTGCCATTTAGATATAAAACTAATCTTGATAATTAAATTCAGGGAAGGATTTAATCTTTCTCAAAGTCTGGTGTACATATACTGTGAAACTGTTCTGACGTCAGATTTTATGATATTTTAATCTGAATCTTATTTAGTCTCAAAATGATTTGAGTTTCTCAATGTAAAGTAATACTTATAATACACACATGGCTCACCTTTTTTATATAAGACGCATATGGTAAAAAAGATAAAAAGGAAAGTTCTCTAATTATCTGAAAAAGATTGTTCGAATACCTTTCGTTGGATAACTGAAATAAAAAAAATATGAAGAATAAAATTTTTACTTTATTTTGCAATATCTGAATAAGCAGTCCCTTTACCAGATAGAGAAATTAATAAAACATACATTTAATATAATAGAGAAAACTTGGCATTTTGAACACACTTTAATCGAGCGCGAGACAAGTGACGAGAATGTATTCATTGAAGCCGAAGGAGCTTTATGAAAAGCAGGCAAGTAGCAGGTTCGAGGAAAAAATTCGGAATTCAAACAAATATTGAGACAAATTTATAGAAATTTCAAAAAGAAGATATTTCATCTGAGGTAGAATTTCTTAAACTTAACAAAATTGTTGGAAGCAAGTTGATACTGATATTTAATCAAGATATTTAGATCATAATTAAATTAACAAATGTTATAAACAATTTATTAAATAAATACACAAATGCAAATGTTTTTTACTTGAGTAAGTTCTTTGTCACTCTATGTGTTTTGATAGTACTTTAGAAATACGCATTGTGAACTGAACGATTTCATAGCTGAAAAAAGTAAGCAATTGAGCTCAGCATTTGGAAACAAGTAGATAGTATCAAAAAAATTCCGGGTCCTTTGCCGGGTTTTACCGGTCCAGTAGTCACCCTGCAAAGGGAATTTAAAATGATAAAATCACAGTTATAAATATTTTGACATTTAATTTTAAAAGGTCAATGCATAAAAGTGTTGAAAGCAGAAAGAACGAGCAAATTTTTAAAATCGAATTCACATCGTCAACAATTGTGGTTCATGCGAGATATATTCTAAAATTCGTTGCAATTGAGGAACTGCTGCCTGAATGACATTCCGCGATTTCTTCTGGGTTCATCACTTCAACCGCGCCGCTGTCCATGTTTATTTTCGCCCGTTTCACCGATCTTCCTCCAGGTGTATATATTGCGCGGAAAATCCATTGTTTATGAAATTGTTCCAATATTGCAAAGACGTAACCATTCGCTGTTGATAATACAATTTGTTCTCCGGTTGGCAAGAGCGCAAGGCCACGACTTCTTGTTCTAATTCCAATTCGTTTATCGACAGGAAAAGTGAATCTTCGAAGTTGGAATTTCCTATGTGGATTCGAGTTAGGAGTAAGCCGAATAAATCTAAGTTGTTCAAGTCGATATCCAAGTACGAGAGGATTAAGATTCCCGGCAGGAGACCTGGACCTTGCACGAACAGAAGGCGCGGCAGGTGGAGGAGACCCGACAGGTGGAGGAGACCCGACAGGTGGAGGAGACCCGGCAGATGAAGGAGTCCCGACAGATGGAGGAGACCCGGCGCTGACAGTAGAATGAGGGCTGGTAGGAGGAAGAGTCCTTTCTTGAGAAGATGTGTCAGAAAAAAAAGAAATAGGTTCGCGTCGAGGAACGCCAGGAATAGGCTCACCATTGGGCAAACAGTCAAACTGTGAACTTAATTCTGCAACAAAAATTAGAGGATTACATTTTTTTTAAATACGTAATCGTACGTAGATACAATCAACTTCCTTGAAACGTACACGTTTGGTTATTCTAGGGCTATAGGGGCCGCCACCTCTACCACGATTCGGCAGTTTATTTTTATCAACTTCGTTCATTGGCGATCCCGTTCTTGTATCGAGACGCCGCTTGTACGCAACTTTTTCAACTTGAAAGCGCGTGCCATGTGCGAGTACTCAGTAGACTATATTGCTCAATATTATGGAAACGGTTCAGGCGTACAACACAACGTGTTGGCGTACGACAATTTGCCAACTAAAAATCAATATTACAGAATCAAAACACGACGCAAATATTTCGCGGAATAGTAAGTTTTGTGGCATGACGTAGATATGTGGAAATATCAGCCGTCAGGAAGGTAGTACATGGTACTGCATCTGCATACGACTTTATGGAGAAAATCTCCGAAACGTAAAGGTACGTGTTAATAAGTGACTAGTAATATTTCTCGAGTGTAAAATCTATTTTCTCAGTCATGTCCCATTCGTTTGTCGATTGACGCCCTTTCAGTGTTACGAAATACAATCAACTGTCCGAAATTTGTGGTTAGCGGCACTCTAACTTCAAATTGCGGAAAGTTTCTTGTATTTTGTGACACTAAAAGGTCATGAATCGACAATAGTATGGAATAAGGCTGAGAAAATCCATTCGACACTTGAGAAATATTACTATTTGTACATTTATGCCTTTTTCTTTTGGAATATTTTAATTTTAATTTATTTAAAAAGTTGTCTGCATTTCCATGACGGCATGTCAAAATACTCAATTCAAGGCTTCCCGCTCTTCGGGCCTCTTTGTTTTAATTGGTCACCCACTGAAGCGGGCGGGGCCGTAAAGCTCGTACAGGGACCGTGGTGCGAGATGACGAAACTGTGTAAATTAGAATAAGCGTGTACAGAGGATGTAAAATAGGTGAAATGTAGAATAAAAAGAAGTTGACTGTATATCGAGTTGTGAAAGTGGTTGTAATGGACAATGTCATTGTCAATAGTTTACAACATTTTCATCCAATTGTGCATGCTATAAAAGAACTGGAGGTTATGTAATCTTTCATATAATAATATTATTGAAGTAATTTTATATTTATTTAGACACTTTCGAACTTCGTTATGCGCATATAAAGCACATGATCAACACAATTACAAATCTTGAATGTTTCGAAACATGTTTCGAAAATAAGTTCAAAACTAATCCAAATGATTCAATCGGAAACCAAGTTAAAAATATATTTCAGTCCTTTTTGTCAGATTGAAAAGGATTCTATATCCTGCCTGTGCTGGTGTTTAGTGTCTTTCTTCGTTTTCTTCTCTTTTTTAGATCTTAAAACAAGAATTACAATGCCACATTTGTCCTAGGGTAATCCCATAAGGACAGGTAATATATACATTATTGCACAAAATGTACGTTTACACTAAATTACGTAACTTGAAGTTATAAACAAAAATGTTTATCAGATTACACGATTGGGTTACATAGGTCACATGTGTTGAGGGACTCCATACGAGAAATTACCACTGTCCGAAATTTCACCCCTCCCATTTTTCACTCGCTAAACTCGACTATTAAGATACACGGGAAAAAAATTATTTAAGCTGTCCATCGATACTAGCAGATTATTCCACTCGTTGACAAAACATAACTAAAATAAAGAATTGTATTTTTATTAGATACAGCGTCACACCTTATCACATGGATATTCCGTTTTCTTAAATTTATGAAAATTTGGTTTCTACAAATTGAGAAGCCAATTGAGAAACTTCGAGCAATTGCGATTAATAAATCTTTAAAGCTATCTTAGTAGTGCATCATTTCAAATTTGCTCGGGCAAATAAGGGGTCGTGTACATAATACATAACACGTTTTTTTGCTTAAGGAGGTACGGTCACGAACACACTTTTCTTATGGATTTGTCTAAACTTCGACGACAGGTTCTTTGGAATGTTATCTAAACGTTCGCGAAATTTAAAAAATATTGTCCTCTCCTGAGTTGAGATAATTAAGATCAAAGTTGAACCCTTATACACGTCAAGCCTATCCCAAGCATAGAAAAATGTTACATTTCGAACTCTAACTCGTAAACTATTCTTACCGCTTTTTTTAAAAACTAATATATGTTATAAGGGGGATTCATGAAGATTTTTTAAAAATTTCAGAATTTTCGTCCTCATAGTTTGAAAATGAGAGGTGTGCAAAGTTTGAGAATTTTGAATTATTCGAAAAATGAAATAAGCACGTGGTAGCTATCCGGCAACGCTGTCGGAATGCCTAGCGGGTCTAGCACATGCGCAACATCTTTCAATTTTATGCGAGAAACTTTCTTATTCATAAATTCGCCTTTAACTACTAATCGATCTGTCATTTTTAACAAATTTCACGTTTTCATTTGCAGTCAAAGAGCACAACTCTCGAAGCAGACACCATGAAAAATGCGAAGTTGCCGCGTCTACGTTCAGATCTTGAGGAGTCAGTGTGTACTCGTCTGTAT
>JAABKJ010004270.1:0-24599 GCA_011634705.1 Andricus grossulariae
AGTGCAACTCGTTAAAAGGATAACAATAAAGTGATCTTCTATAGTTCTTACTGCCAAATTATAACTATTTTTCTTGCAGTTTTTTTTCCTCTCGAATCCGAGCATGAACAGTTAATAATTAGATGATTTTTATAGACTTTCAACAACTCATATCACTAACACTAGTTGACGTCCCAGACTGAAAAACATTGGAAAAGGTTAGGGGTACAACTGAATTTATTTCTGTTTGACCAACATTATTTCTGTGATCAATCACAGGGGTAAATATTCTTTACTAAATTATCATTCTGCCTGATACGTAAAATGCATTTCAATCATTTTTACAAAATTTATTTAATTAATGTAAAGTATGATTGACTATCTTAATAAACGACGTAAAATGTATTATATATATATAATTATTTTAAATATTTTTAAGATGAACGTCCTAGTAATCGTGGCGGTCCCAGTAATCGTGAAACTTGGTTATAATTTGAATATATTGTTAAAAAAAATATGTTGGAAGTAACATTTATTGATAAAACCCACTTATTTTCAGCATTTTATACTAGCAAATAGAAATTACGTTCATTCCAATAAAAAATAAAAAGCAAGGAAACTGGCATCATGATTACTGGGGCGTCCACTTTATACGGTATTTAAAAAAATTTCAAGAAATTTTCAATAGCTTTGAACAGTTTCAAGGGACTGCAGAAGATTTGGAAGATTTTGAAATATTTTAGGATATTTTAAAAGATTCCGAGGAATTTTCAAATCATTCAATTTAATTAATGGGGTTTTAGAGGATTTGAAAGTATATTACTTATTACAAATAATTCATAAGCTTAAAGATAAAGAATGCCGTTTTTTCCAAAAGATTTCATGGAGATTTATAACAATATTTTCAACTCTTTTCGATACGTGAGGCAAACAAAAATTATAACGAAACATACAATTCATTTTAGATTCTCTAAATTATTGCGTATATCATAAACATTTCCTGTTTTTTTTGCCTTAAAAGAGGGACAAATTAGAATGCTGAAATAAAAATATCTCAGAATAGGAAGATTTAGCCCTACAAAAAATCTTACGACGTGGAACCCTATTGACAATTCCAACGTCGCAAACGACATCGTAAACTACATAGAAAACGACGTCGGAAAATAATTAGGAAACGACGTGAAAAACTACGTCGGAAATTGGAATAGTAAACGACGTAGGTTTCAGCTTCATTCCATGCGTAGTTTACAACGTCGATTCATACGTGTTTTACGACGTCGTTTCCGACGTGGTTTACGGCATCACGAAAACTATTTGTATAATAATATAATTATTACAACCAATAATAAAAGATAATTAGAATTATAATTGATTAGAATATCATTTCCAGACACTGTTTATCGCTTGCAATGAAACAAGATTATATATGTAGTAAAACTATTAATTTGAAGTATTTGGCCTTACAATATTTTAAGTATCAGGTAGCACACTTAAGTAGCATACGTATGAATCGACATCGTGAAGTGCGTAAGGAACGACGTCAGAACCTAGGTTGTTTACTATCCCAATTTTCGTTGTAGTTTCCGACGTCGTTGCATACGTAGTATACGACATCGGGTTAGAAGTTGTTTACGATGTCGTTCCATACGTACTTTGCGACGTCGTTTACAACGTCGAAATTTTCAATAGGGAATAATTTAGAAGGACAAATTAGATAGCGCCTATATATAATCTCAACAATTTTTCTGTAGAACCTTCTAGAATCTGGACAGAACGAAAATCATAGGCAAAAATTACTTAGTATAAATAATTGCTAAGTTTGAAGATAATCAATGACTTTTCGAAGACCGTTTCACGGAAATTTATAACAATATGAGACGTGAAGCGAATAAAACTGATAATGAAAGATGCAATTCATTTAAGATTCTCTAAATTGTGCGTATATTGTAAATGTTTCTTGCTGTCAAAGAGGAAATAACAGATTAATGAAATACAAATATCTTAGAAAAATTAGGTGTTTTTCCACCAAGACATCTTACGACGTTTCACGTTTCTTCTATTGGTAAATATATATATAATTATATATATATATATATATATATATATATAAATGGTATGTCCTCAAAACTTTTAAGTAAAGTATCAACTTGATTAGTCCAATCAGAAGTTTTCTTCCACTACTTAAGATAATAAGTATTCCTTTAATGATGCTCATCTTCTTGATGGAAAATTATACACTTACACTCCGGAAAATATGCTAAAAATAAACTTTACTAATAACAGAATTTCATGAAAATATTTAAATTTTTAACTCATTATTGATTTACGAATCCATAAAAGAGAAATTTCATAAGAAACTGACCAAATAATAAAAAACGATATCTCTTTCAATTAATTTTAAGTTGCAAATTTCTGGCAAACATTGCGGAATAATTTTAGATCAGAGTTAAAGGTCAAAGTTGAAAGGCAGAAAAGACATCAGGGGTCAAAAGTGAGAAGTCATAGTTCAAAAGTCAAAGATATGAAAAATGTTAGACGAGAGACCATAGGTTCAAGTTTGGAGGTGAAAAGTCAATAAAAGTGGATGAAAAAAGAGCTTACAATTCAAAGGTGCGAGAACAAAGATCAAAGCAAGATGTCAGGGGTCAAAGTTCAGCCTTCAAATCTCTCTTGAAGGCTGAAAAAGGTTAGAAATATATAATAATATAGTTTACTATAAGAATATAGTAATTTAGTAATACAACACTAAAAGTATAGTAAATTTAATTTCTGACTAATTAATAAGTTAATAAGCTAAGAAGCTCAAATATAGTAAACTTACTGTAGGGTGATTCTCAAATTGGCGGATAACTTGAAGTCTCGGTAATATAAAAATTACATGGAAGGTCTTCCTGTTTTTTCTTTTCATTTAATAAATACTTTTTATCATCCTCTACAAAATGATGAATTCTTTTCTTTAAATTTCTATTTCAATCTCTTTAATTTAATATGCAAACTCCCGAAACTTCATCACCGTACTCTGTCCCAACATCAATCATTACTTCGGTACAATTATTTTGTCTGTTCTTTTACCAATATTTGAAAAAAAGCTTATTGTGTCGTGTTTCTAGCATTTAAATAAATCAGCTGACTCTTTATAATTGCGATGTACTCATTTTTTTAAATATTAAAAAAAGATTCATTTAATCTTTTTTGTTTATTTATTCTCGCTCGACAGCGTATTAAGAATTTTAATATTCTAACCTTCAAAGAAAAAAGTTACAGACGCCTGCATATTTAAAGAAATTACGTTTAGTATAAAGTACTACATATGTCTTGGATGAAGTCGCGTCTATTGTGTAACGAGACAGGTACCTGCGATAGATTTTTTGTTTTTAAGAATGTATAATTTATCAATGATTTATTTAATGTTTGATGATTTTATCATTTTTGGATCATTGAAATTTATGCGCTTTTTCACCAATCTTCCAATCTGAAATTTAGTTGCCATATTTCGACTACAAATTGCAGAATTATTTCTTATTTTATAAGTTTCAAACATTTATAAGTGATACCATAATTTCTTATGACTTATTTAATTATTAATAATAATTTATGCTGTGTCTAGTCGTCCCGAAAAATTGGGGGAGTTGGAAAAGGGGATGTACTAGTCGTCCCGAAAATTCGGGACGACTAGCCAAACTAATGAAAAATATTTGACTACTCATCCCGAATTTCGGGCCGACGAGACACTTCAAATAATCTACCATTCATGCATTATGTCCACATTGAAGGTCCTATGTTTCCGCTTCAAGTTATTCATTTTCGATTTTAGATTGAAATGAGTGTGTTTTAAAAAGCGTGAAACAAAATATAAAATTATTAATTATTAATTACTTAGTTTCAAAATACTAATTTGAGAATGCTTCAGATTTTAAATAAAGTTCGGAACTGTTTAATTTTTAACGCTTCAAGTTTGAATTCATTAATTTTTAAAGTTTCTAATTAGAAGGCGCATATGGATTTTTTAACTTTTTTAGAACAATAATTAAACTTTAAAGGTTCACAATTTTTAATTCTGCAGATTTGAACGGCGAAAATGGTAGTGAATTTTTTTTGTACATAAATCTCATTTTTTTAGTTTAGAAAAATCTATCCAATCTAATTTTTTTTTTTTTTTTGCTTCAACAACTTAAATTCGAAAATATTTGGTTTTATATAACAAATTGTAGGACAATTTCACTATTAAACCTTTCAAAATTACAAAATTTCATATTAAAGCCTTCGTAGTCAGCTTAAAGGGGGGATCCTGCTTTAGGGGGCCTAAAAAAAGCGTTTTTAGGGAGATTTTTTTAGGGCAGAAAAAAATAAGCAAGTCTAGAGAACTTTTTAAAATATTTTAATGTATATTTGAACATTATAAAAAAAATGTTAAGAGAAAAATATTCAAACGCAGCTGATTTTTATGCACATTTGTGCAACACTTTGCACTTGCAGTCGGCAATCGGCGGGAAAGATGGAACTCGTAATTTTTGTCGGAAGTGAAAAACCAAAGAAAATTTTCATTTTCATATATTTTTCTTGTATGTGAACCAAGAAAACCCCGAAAAAATTTGAAATAACAAATTTTTCTCAAGTTTGAAAAAAAATGTGCTGTTTGCAACAACAAAAACTCATTTCAACTTACTAAAAAAGTTGTTTAGAAATTTTTTTCATGAATATTTTTGGTTCAAATAGAAGAAAATGCAAAACTGAAGCTAACAAGCCTTGGTTCGTTTTGATTGCTCGTCAAGTTTTCTTGCAATCACGCCCGCCAATTTAGAAAAATCGTAAAAACGAAAACTCGAGAAAACGCGCTTCAAAGGCTTCAAAGTTTACGTTCAGAAAACCTGTTAATTTTTTATTACACACAGTGATAATAGCTAATCAGCTATTCCTGCTCCACTTTTACGAATTTGAAATATTGTTTCGAAGGACCGTTGAACCTTTTCAGGTACACAGTTCGAAATTATTAGACCGAGGGGTGGAGCTCGCGCTCCATCTGCCCGAGCGCTCGTGTACCTGTTCGACACCTCGCCCACCCCATTTAGTACTGTATCTTTGAAAATAATGCGAATCAGCCTCTATAACTTTAGATACATATTCTTAGATATATTAGGAATAGATTTAATCAATAAAAAAAAATCGATTTTTTTAGCCTTCTAAAGCAGGATCCCCCCTTAACAAAAGAGAATTCACAATCACTAAATTTCAGTTGTCGATGGTCTGACTTTTAATTTTAGAAGTCCTATGCAAAAATGTGGGGGGCAGTACAATGATCGAGCGTGTAACGCGAGGTGAACATATTATCGAGCGCCAAGTGCGAGATTCGAAACGCGCGCGCCCTGGGTGCGCTCAACGATGAGAGGCAGGCGCGCAGCGCGCGATGATAATATGCCCGCGTGGTGGGAAGATTTTTTGATATTCTTTCACGTTGAAAAGTAATCGGGAAGATCTTTAAACATTGCTTGGGAGTATATTATTCAGTATACTTTTTTAAAGGATGGAAAGCTTAAACCTAAAATCAAATTGTGGAATAATTTCGTGGAAATGATTTATTTTTAATTTTTAAAGCATCTAAACAATGGATTTTTTCCTCAATAAATTTTAATAAAAATGTTTACATTATAATTTGTAAAAATTGAGAATATTAAGGAAATTAAAAAACAAATAACGTATCAGATATTTTTCTAACACTTTTAGGTTTAAAAAATGTTAAAATTTATTTAAACTTTCCAAACCCTTAGGAGAATGGTCAACCTATTTTTAATTTTACAAATATACAAGTGTTATGGAGCTTCCTAAATAAAATACCTTTGTACCCTACAGAGAATTTTCTCTGAAAACAATTCTTTTTTTCTATGAATAGAAGCTTCGCTTTAGAATTCAGAACGCAAGCTGACAAATTCAATTCAATGTTATTTGATAATTCTAGGATGTGCAAACAAGTCGAGTTAGGCTAGATATTTAATTAGATATTTAATCATCTTATACTAAATATTATTTAATGTTAGAAAGGGTTGTTACTTATGATAATTGCAAGATGTTAAGGTTTTTTTAAATAAAATTAAAAGCTTCTAATACGTATTATTGAAAAGCGATGATTCGAGTTGAGGAAAGAAATATATTTAGTTGTACACAACATACAATGAAAATATAGTTTTATACATAGAAGCAAAATATTTTGACAAGGATAAAAAAATTGAATTCAGGTAAAAGAGCAGATTGCGAGGGTGGCTAGGGTGAACGAGAAACGAGTGTCTCTTATGCAGTCGCGCATTCCATGCAAGCAAAGTTTGGATCGTTAACGCGTTTAGCGGTGTGTAAATGATGCGAGCATCGTGATTCCACCTTCACATCATCCTCATCTGCACCAGTCTCTCCACGAACTTGTTAATAGTATCGTTTACAGTTAAGCGTTTTTTAAAATATATATTATAAATTTTATCACTCACTTCTCAATCTTATTACTAATAACTTTCCGATTATATTTCTAAATGGTACACACTCGTTGCAACGCTATTACTTATTTATAAAAGAGAAACTTTCAAGAGCAGAACACGACTTTGAACATTTTTGCTTTTTTTCTCTAACGAGAAAATGAGATTGAAATGGAAAAAAAAACAAAGCCCAGGTCATGACAACAATTATCTTGTCAGGATAAATGTATTTAAATTAACTCTTAAACCTCTTAGTCAGCGCAAACAGTTTTTGAACATTGTTAAAACAAGGTCCTTTACGCACATAAATATGGCTCTAATCTCTCAAAAAGTATATTTAATGTTTTCTGAATCTTAGAATCAGTGTTTATCATGAAATATTTTGTATGAAAAAAGTGAGAAGAATAACTTTCAATTATTGGATGTAAAAATGACAGTTTTTACATTTTCATTTATGAAATAAATAATGCAGCATATAATTATTAAAATTATTAAAAACATATTTAACTTTCTAAATTATAGGATACTGTTAGATTATATTATTTTGATAAATCTATATAATTAGAGATGCTAGCCGCGGACTTTTTTGATTGACTTCTATCGTTGGAGACAGACTGCAAATTTCGAGGAAGTTATATTCTGACAGGCCTTCTATTCGTGATGTTAATCTGATCGTAAAGGGGGTCAATTAGTACCTTGGAAAACTAGTTCTTAACCAGTGTTACTCGTCGCTATCGTGTTGATAAGACAGGAATGTTAAATCCTCTCTCCAATTAGATGCAGATCTTGTAACAACTATGATTTGATTTTTTTATCATATTTTTCCAGGAAAAACACTGACCATTTTCAGGATGAAAATACAGTAAAACCATTAGAAAAAGAAAATTGGTTTAAAAAGCGTATGAATATATTTTTAGACTTTTCAAAATAAATAATGACAGTCATTAAAATTTAAGAAGGAAATAACAATCTTTGCCTAATTCTACTTACTGTGACTGAACTGTTTAAGTAATTATTGTGGAAAGCAAAATGTTCATACCAGCCAGAAGAAACTGAAAATAAGGCTTTTTTGATTAATTTTTTATTTTCACTGACCATTCATATTGAAATGTCAAAATTCTAATTTTGTCAATTCTGGATGTAGATTATCTTATAAACGGAATAAAAGAATTGCAAATTTTAATTTATAGATTTTGAATTGATTATTATCGGAGATGCCACAGTCTAATTTACTTGAAAAAGGTGAAGATGTAATCTATTTAAACCCAAAAAGTTTGTATTAATAATGTCACGAATGATATTTTGAATTTTAGCGAATTCAAAAGAATTCGATTCTTACTACTTTAAAACAATTCGAGTTAAATTGAAATGAATTGAAAAAAAATTAAAATATTCCAAAAAATGCAATTGATTTTAGTAAAATTGGCGCGAAGTTAGAGGGATTTTAGGGAAGTTAGGTGAATCAAAAATTAAATTCAAGTGAATTGGAAACATTTGAAAAGTATGAAAAAATACACTGAAATTAATAAGTTTGAAATGAGTTTAGAAAAATGCAAGGGAATACAAAAGAATTTGATAAAATGCCTAAAGATTCAAGGTGAGTTTAAGCAATTTCAAGATGAAATAAACAATACCTAAAAAAATCCATTAAAATGATTATATTTGAGTAAATTCAGTTCGCTAATTAAATTATTCAAGAGAATTTCAAAGAATTCTAGAAAATTGAACAAAGTTGAGGATAAATGAATAAGAATTCAGGGTTAATTTTAAATGAATTAAAATGATATTCAAAAAATATTTGGATAATCTTTACAAGTTTCTGAAACCCTACAAAGTCCCTCTCTAAAATGCTTTAGAATATTTTAAAATGACCTATAATTTTTCAAATAATTTGAATTTCAGAAATAACCTGAATTCAATAGTGGTTAACAGGGTGGACTTAAAATGCTAAAATTAATTGAATCGCTTGATCTGAGGGAAAAAATTGTGGTTTCGTATCCGGAAAACGTGAAAAAAGGAATTCTTAAAATCGTGTAATACCTTCTGTTCTCTTTTTTTATTTGAAAATTAAAAATTTTGAAATTTCAACTTAGAATTTTTTGCAAATGTGCAAAAAACTTTTTTTTTTTATTGAGTCATATGCACACATTTTGAAAAAAGTTGAATATGTTGAGACCGAAATTTCTTCAGATTGAACACATAGTGTTCACTTAACCCAATCAAAGAAAACTTGTTTTTTGTAAATTTAAAGAAAATGTTTCATGAACCAAATACTTTTTTTTGCATTTTTCTAACTTTTCATTATCGTTCACTATTATTAACTGCACATATAAAAAATTGGCAACATTTTTCTAACCAACAGGATTTTTTTTGACTTTTCAAGAATTTGACTCTTCAAATAAAAAAAGAGAAAAGAAATTGACCGATTTTACCCATTCTTTTTCCACTGCCCAACAAAATTCCCTGACTTTCCCCTAATCTTCAGGGTTTTCCTGACCTGCGTCCACCTTGCAAAGCTACAATCCCTCTTCCCACAGGAGATCGTGAGACATTAAATTCTTCAACACACAACCCTTCCTAAGCCTCTCAATAACCTTAACTCTACTAATAGGCCTCCAAGCAATGACTGACGTTTTCAGTCATGTGGGGTTTTCAATCTCGAAAATTCCCTATTGTCTGTAGCTGGATTTTTATAAGAAGCGCTCGCATTGGCCTTCAAACTTGGGCAAGGAGCCGAAAACTGCAGAAAACCAATACTCCAGAGCGCAGTTGCTTACCGACGAACGAGTTTGGATATAGACATTCGATAGCATCAAGTATTAAATATTGTGCTAAATATTCTGTAAAGAAACAAAAAAGAAAAAATTTGATACAAAACTAGAATAGAAAAATAGACTATTAAAATTTGTGTATAAGTGAACCACTAGTTATTTCAAAATGATGCCGTCATTATGGCGGGAAATTTGAACAGAATCAATATCTTAAAATAAGAATCCCTTACTTTAAAAAACTTTAGTATCCAGAATTATTGAGATCCTCTCAATCATTCAACAGGGGTCAAACCTCAGAAACTCTCCACCAGCCCTTAACCCCAAAGAAATAGCAGCCCCAGCGAGAGTAGTCAAGATCTCGCTTCTCTCCGAGACCCTATTTCGGCGAGTGGAATATAAACACCGATAAATCCAGTGTCCCGTTAAAAATTGATACACTGGCTCCGGAAGTGTCGCGGGATCTTGAATTGTGTGACGTGGGGGGGAGTTGGATTGCATGTGTGTAGTAAATGGTAAGCGGAAGCACATATCGATAAGTATCGGTTGTGCGCATTGGCATTCGAGTATCGGGGGGCTTCCCATGTTCCGTGGTCGTTTATCTGTGATGAGGTTTTGGAGTGGGGGTCGGGATGAAATAATGGGGGCGGATGCCAGAGTCGTAACATTGCAGTCGTATGCCAAGCTTACAAACACCGATACCAATCGCCCATCTAACCGCGGAAAAAATAATCCACATAGTTGGAGGGATGGGGTGGGGTGATGGGGTTGTTTTAAGGCGTTGGAGCGTCGTGTAGACAACACTCGATGCTGCCGATGCGCCTCGTGTTAACGCCCTTATATGAATGTGTAATGCGTGTACCGGGTGGTAGGTCGCCACTAGCCGCCATGGTGGTCTGCGTATCGATAAACGATCAATCAACCGGTGCACCTGCAACTGTTGAGGGGGGTGGGGGTTATTTCCTGGGTGGAGGATTGGCTGCTGTTGCGGTAAAGGGATGGAAGGATGGGGAAGATGGGTATGTGAAAGGAAGGGGTTACAGAGGGTGAGACACTAGCGGGGGTGAAGGAGTGAGCGAGAGAGTGTGCGTGTCCCGCAGAGTATCGACCCAATGTGGAGGAAGCAGCCAGGGTCGCCCCGTCGCCTGGTTTTGTTACTATAGGTATGCCCTCTATCCTTCTATTAGACCCTTCAAGATGACGTACGCGTATGTACTTTAGTTTTGGAAGATCTGGCGCAATCCGACATTATGAAATCGTGGTTCTGAGCTATGATATTTGGGGGTGAGATTCAAGATGGGGAAATCAGATTCTTAACTTTTTGCATAAAAAAAACTTTTTTAGATATAAATTTCTTAGCAGCAGAGTTGCTAAATCTTTATTTTTCCAGAATCTTGGATTTCCTTTTTTTTAATTCATTTCAGAATTCCGAACACCAAAGGCGAAGCGAAACTGGTTTCATTTTTGTTAATATGTCAATTGGAAGTTTATGGAAAAAGGACTATAACAAATTGTTGGTCAGCTGTTCATCAAAGGTCATACAAATCCATCAGGGATGTTTCTCAAAAAACATATTTTGTTACAGACACTCAAGTAAAGCCTACTATGAGTCTCAGATAGTTTTACAGTATTGGTCATTTTATAGTTGCATACAATCAACGCCAACGAATTGAACGATCTCTGCGACCTGGGAAACCGGTTTTTTTAGCTGTCTGGACCACCGGATGTAGGTATCTCTTTTTTAAACACGGGGAAAAAACGTCACGAAGAAATGTTGGACGATACCCCTCAAGATTGTAACTGTAAAATACATTTTTCATCGGTTAACAAGACATTCAGTAATTCAAACAAAAATTGCAATCAAAATCTGGGTCGATTGGATCCATAAAATATGCTTCCGTTTTATGGATCACGATTATGAAAAGGTAATCATAGCAGAGTTGGTGCAAACGAGACACGCAGACAGAGTTGGAAACGCAAGAGTGGAAACTCATTTATTTGCATCGACTGTCGGTATCTCTTATAGCATTTTGTACATTATAATATTATTTAAGAATGAAGATTCCGTCGGAAACGTAAAATATAATTTGCTGTTATTTTCAATGAAATTTGTTAACGAGATTATCCTGAATTGGCGGTAGCTATAAGTGAGCTATTGAAATGATTAAATATATGAGAACGATTAAAAATATCACAAGCCGATAGACTGATATTGGCGTGAATCTGCATTCTTAAATTCTCTGATTCAAACGATTTGGATTCAATCAATTCTTTTTTCCTGGGTAAATATGTTGTTATTCAACTTATGGAATTCAGGCGAAAATGCTTACTTACCTTTTGTACGGATAAAAACTTATTTAGTACGGACGCAAACGCAATTAGTATGGACTTAACCTTCAAAACATAAAATGTCTGTAAAAGTAGGTACAAATTTTACCGACTTTGACAAATTTGATAAAATATTTAAAATTCTGAATGTCGTTATTCGGCTATTTGAATGCAGGAGGAGAAATGGTTGCAGAAATCGTAGTCCGGTGGCGTGTCATCGCATTACAATGATCACCGTCTGTCACGCGCCTACGAGTTCGAATGACGGTGTTTATAACGTGGTGTCAACAGCGGCGGGTAATGATGTGCAACCCCCTGGTCACAGACCATAGGAGTTGCTCAGCGGGTGGTCTGGCCCCTGAGCGCACCCGCAACGTATCATCGCATCACGCTACATTGAACGTCATTGTCCGGTCCTAAAAGCGCCGTTTATCGCTCCACGGCCCACGCCAATAGTAAAAAAGAACCAGACTGTCACGTTCGACAGCTTTGCTTTTTCTGCTCCTTGCAAAGAGGAAGATTAATAAATCGCGGTCTAAACATATGATTAATATTGCTTTATATTTTTTGCATTAATTTCCACTTGACTGCATCTGTATATAAACTGGATCTGCATACTGAATGATTTTGAAATAACGCCGTTTTTGATTCAAATCGATTTCAAAGGAACCTGCTATATGGTCTGATTATAATGTAGATATCTTTGTTGTAATCTGTATATAAACCGGTTATAAGTTCAATAAAGGATTGAGAGGAAAGCTTTCTTCTCTCGATACGTAGCAATATTTTGCTTGATCAATCCTTATTTCACCAAAAACATCTAGAATACAAAAAATTCCGCCAAGTAGGAGGTTATCAGTACAATAAATACTGGTCGTGAAATACTAAAGTTTGCCAAGTAATTCCAAACGACATCTAAACGTTGAAATTTATTTAGTTGGAAGAATTACAGGAATTTCGAGACTGTGTTAATAGAAACAAAATGTAAATTTTCCAATTTAGTAAATTTCAATATTTAGATACCTTTTAGAAAATCTTACAAAAATTTGAAATTTTTCTGCTACGTAGATATTTTTAGTGACATTCCACTTTTTTAAAAATAAAAATTATTATTAAATATAATACTTGTTTGGAAGTAATTACATTTTTTAAATAATTAGCACAATATAATGCATATAATAATTAGTATCGATACTTATATTCTAATTGAAAATATGAGTAAAACTTGTTTTTAATTTTGAATTTTCCTCAACAATTAATCTGAAAGAGTAATAATTTAAAGAATGTTGTACAATTCGGTTCAATAATGTAAGCTGTAGGTCGACTGACCTACTAAAAAATCGGTAAAAAATTGTAGGCTAGGGGTCACGAATTTTTATCATAGAAAGTGAAATACCCCTAGAAATAATTATTGAATAAACATTTAACAAAAAAAATCAGCACTGAAGCTTCATCTAGTCAATTCAGCAGGAAATTTTTAGATAAATCCGCTTACATTTTGTAGCCTACAGCTCGACTGAAGTGCTAAAAATGAAACATTTTGGATGTTTTCTAAATCTGCTGCATCCAGTTTCTAAAGAATGAATAATGTGTGCACAGAAGTTGTTATTTTGGAACGATTTTTGATTGATTTGAAAAGATTCGAAGCAAAACAGTTGAATACTGACATAAGAAGGGAATTAACTCTAGGCATAATTCGAGATCCTCTAGGGAGAGTTGAGACACGTTTCTTCCTCCAGTGTTCACCGCTGTACCAAAACTTTGCCATTTTTATGGGGCACGAAAAGTTTAAAGAGTGTTATTTTTATTAATTCTTTTGTATATGAAAATTTTGAAGTATATGTGTTGCAAAGTGAACATTATCAATTACTAACCTTAATAACTAACCTTTCCAATGATTTATAATGTTCTTGTTTGAGTGTTGTCTCTATTCTGTATTGAATCCTCTTGCAAATAAAATTGTGATTTGAAAATTGCGCCAACTCAAGCCAATAAAAATTCATAAAAGTTCAATTAGTTCCGGTACAGTGGCACCAATCAGAATTGAAGTAGGGCGTATCTCAACTCTCATTTGAGGATCTCTAGACATAATTAAAGAATCAAAATCAAAATGTCCTGAAAAATAACATTGCAGCTTGTTTGCAAAGCTAAATAAGCAGTTGCGAACAATGGTTCAGGGATGGTCTCAAAAGAAAAACTTCCTATCCAAGGCGTGAACTACTGTGCCGAAGAATAAATGATACCAAGGAATGTTATTTAGAGTAAAATTGCCTTATCTCTAGAAGCGTTGTTCTGAAGAAATTACCCAAATATTTCTCTAGCTATTCATGGGAATAAAATGAGTTCTTTCCAATATCAAAAACAAAAAACACAGGTAGGAGTGGGCAACCACCCGTCTGAAAAAGGATCCTTTCCAGAGAAGATGGAAATTACTAAAGGAGCTTTAGAGCATACTTCGGAATCTCTGAGTGGGAAAACATCTGGAAGTAACCCTGGCGTAGCTAGAGGTAGGAACTTAGTTAGACCTACGGACGATGCTGATGCTAGGGACGATAAACCAAATGGTAAAACCACGACGAACTAAGTTACAGGGACCTGCTAGGAAGAGGTTGATACACCAATTTTTAAATCAATCGGACGCAACAACCAGCCAAAAGGGGACGTCAAAGAGGCCCCATTCTGATAGCAGCACACCGAATAAAATTAGGGAGCAGAAGAAGGTGCGACTGAGAGGTCCAGTAGACTTTTATAGCTAGGCGCTTCGAAATCACCTGAAAATGGCCGTAGTCCTCGAGGGGTTTCCAAAACCCAAACCTAATGTCGACCACGTCAAGACCAAGTTTGTACGAAGTGTCCCGAACAAGGCTCATTGAAGGTATTGCCGGATTACAACCTTAGGCGGGAGCTAAGGTCAAAGTGTTCGACAGCAAGGCCAGTGAAGCTGCTGGCTTGGAATCCTGGTGTACTCGTGGAGTCAACAGCAGTACTTGAGAGGATTGCAGTCCAAAATCTGACCTCCAAAACGGGAGGATGAAAGGTGGTCGATGTCAAGGTGGGTAGTTAAGCTGCCCAACTTGTAATAACTGCAGAACCAAGAGCGGTCCAGAGTTTTAAGAAGATCGACTGCAGGCCTCACTATGGGTTGAAGAGGATTGATCTGAAGATGAGGAGGAAACAACTGGAAGCTAAAATGGACACTAGATGACCAACCTTCACACATCAAAGGAGCCTCTGCTATCTTAAGCAGACGTTTGACAGGGAAACAAGCGCCTTTTGTCTCAATACACGAACCTTGGAATTACAGGGCGAAAGTTAGAGGCTTGAGTTGTAAGAGCGGATCAGTCATTTATGATAGTTTCGCAGAAGCGCCTGAAGCAGCTTTTTAGGTCAGAGATGATATTAAATTTATTGGATTACTAAGGTTTCTTTCTAGAGACTTGGTGGCAATAAAGATCAAGCCCCATATAGGCGGCAGGTGCCAACCTATGGTGATTTTCTCAGCGTACTCACCATTTCGTTCTGGAACCATCACCATCTGAAGAGTAGAGAAATCTAGTGAATTACTGTTATGATAAAGGATGCCCATTGCTTATCGGATGTTAAGCTAACGCACATCATTCGACATGGGGTAGGAAGGGCAACAATCATAGGGGTGAGTTTTAATTAGATTAACTTTCAACTACTGAATCAACTTTCATCTAGATCTAGTTGTCTAGCATCTGGATGTTAAGAAGTAATTTATTTGACCTTATTTTCGATAAGTATTAGATAAGGGATGGAAAGCTTCAAGGGATGGCCTATATTATTTAATATGCTTCTCCTTGACAGCCGATAAAGCTGAGGTACGAAGGTATAGGAACCCTAAAGCAACTGACTGGCATACTTATAAGGAAGACCTCAACAGTTTGCTGAATCGTATACCGGGCAGAATCAAGTCTATCGAACAAGTAAAATTTGCTGTAGATATCCTACGAAAAGGTATGAACAAAGCGAATGTGGACAATTGTCCTCTTTGTATCAAGAAAACAAACCTGGGTACACCCCGGTGAAACCTTAGACTTGAGGACCTGAACAAAGATTCAAGATGTCTTTCCAAAAGGGCTTAAAAGAATGGGAATTGAGACTTATGCAGGGCGAAATCAACCAGATAAAATAATAAGATAAAAAATGTCGTGATATACTCATAGACGGGACATTGTCAGGGAATCGAGAATATAACTGACACTGTTAGAGTTCAAAGAACCTTAAGCAGTAACTCATCATGTGAACTGTGGGCATTAATATTGCCTTAGGGCGAATTGGCTGATACGAATAATGAAATCATGGTGCACCTGATAAAACCACACTTTCCGAGTTTGGTGTTGGTTTACATATAACCTTAAATTCCTTAAAATTGTTCGGCAATGAAGATCAATTTATTTAAATGACACATTTTTAAATGCGAAATTGTAATTGTTTTTTCTTTTAATTTTATCTTTATAAGAAGTCCTAGTAGACATAACTTTAGCAGTTCGTAAAAGCCTGTAGCTGTTCGGAAAATGCGTTTGTTCATTTTCATGGAATGACTGTTCAATTATTATCTCTGATACTTCAATAATAAAATTTCTTCAATTTCCTGCGGTTCTGAAGGATTAAATTAATACGAAAATTCAAAAAAATTACATGCAATTGAGGACAGGCCTGTCCAGAGACAAGAAATTTCGTTGAAATTGCTCATTTGACAGATGGGATTTTTCCACCTCCACTGGCCTCTACTCATCTAACTTCACAAGAGTGAAACATGTGTCAAACATGTGGCCCATGAGTCGATTCCCATCTCTGGGCAGGCCTGAACTACGTTACCAATTTCGAGCTATTTTCACCCCCTTCCATATGAAACTTCTGAGCCCAAAATGATCTCAAAAGAGGGAAAATAGGATGATTTTTCACAAAAATAGGAGAATAATAGGAAAATAAATTCTCCTAAAATATATTAATGTTGATACCATATTCAATTCAATATGAAGCGCTTCAAATCCTTAGGATTCCATGTCGAAATATGTTGCATTTTCAATTTAATATTTGAATTTTAAACCAAAAAAAGATTTAATACCGAAAGAATCAATTTTCAACTCCAAAAGGCGAATTTTTAAACACTTGAATTTTCAGTTAAAAAACCGCATTTTAACCAGTCAGTGTTATTAACAACCAGAAAGTTTAACTTTCAGACAGAAGAGACAAATTTTCAACAACATTATTGTGAGAAGTTTTAAGCTCCGGAAGCTACGATCATGGTTCCTTAAAGCAACCAATCCCGACGCAACTGGAACGTGTACGTCATCCAGTTCTGCTCCTGCTGTCTTATATTATTATTATTTTTTTTTTCAAACATGTTCTCAGGTTAAAAAGAACCCGGTTTTCCATCATAACCACGGACTAAGTCAAGTGACTGATGAGATGAGGATGTAATGAGTTAATTTAATAAGATATATGAAATAATTTGCGATGAGTATCATTTTTTTAAAACTTGTTCTCGGGATGAGAAGAACCCGGTTCTCTATCATAGCCAAGGACTACGTCGAGTAACTGATGAGATGAGGATATAATTAGTTAAATTAATATGATGTATGAAATCATTTGCGATGATGTTTTATGTACAAAATTAGGAGCATGGTGTAGTTTGCAGGTCGTATTTTACTGCTGTGATGCTTACATAGCGGCAGTGAGTGTTGGAGGTGACAACAGTCGCCTCTGGATGCTTTCTTAGAGCTACCATCAAGCTACCATTAGGCCATTTCCTTTTCGGGGTAAGCGTGACACTCTCGGTGATGAAGTGAGCAATGTGGGGGAGGGTATAGATTTTTACATTGATCTAGAATTACCGTGTTTTTTATTAAATAACACTTTCGTTCC
Source organism: Andricus grossulariae (assembly GCA_011634705.1). Classification (NCBI taxonomy): domain Eukaryota; kingdom Metazoa; phylum Arthropoda; class Insecta; order Hymenoptera; family Cynipidae; genus Andricus; species Andricus grossulariae. Next base: position 17,426 of record JAABKJ010004270.1, read on the forward strand.
ACAACACTGCTTCGACCCAGGCTGCTGATCAATCTCTCTAGCGATCACCCTACGTGGAGAGCCTCACAAAGTCATCATGTGTGTTCCTATGGCTTCTTATGTCTCTTCGAATTAGGGTCTCATTTAGACATTCTTAACATTCTTTCCGCGGCCTGCCTCGGGGCATATGTCAACTAGTGTCTCCTCTGCATCACATTATTTGAGGATTATCTCATTACTCACTTTGTCCATCAGTGTTTTGCCGCATATCATGAGCAGGAGTTTCATGCTAGTGACGTTAATTTTTCTCTTATCCTTTTCTTGATAGGTCCATTCTCACTACCGTAAAGCACAGTTTGTATAAATATAGAATTATGTGTTGCCCTTTTAGCCTTACTCGATCAATTTTTACGTCTGATAATGGGCCCTGCTCAACCGATAACCTTCTTACCCTCTATTATACGCCTATCTAACTCCCCATCTATCTTTCTGTCACTAGTGAATAGGCTACCAAGATATACGTACTTATTAACTTGTTCTATTCTCTCATCATTTAGAACAATGCTGCACATTGCTTTCTCACCCTTTCTTTCAAACACATGGCGTTACATAAAGTCAGCTACAGGAGAAACGGTAGGAAGCTTCAGTCGTTGCCAGAATGTTAGCATTGAAAAGGAAACCAAGAGAAATAGAGTCAGGGATCCGACCTTAGCCTCCCAACCAAGAGGAATGGATAGACAAACAAGGCGAGGGGGCGAAAGAGGGGACTACACTTTACCCCCTTTGTAGCAGTTTAGCTTTTTATGTCGTATTCCAACTCATTGGAAATTGAGGAATACAGAGAAGGCGCAGAGGGAAACAGCTTTTTGCTAAAAAGAATGGGAGTCGTCGCGACGCGAAAATAAACCAGTGACAGGAGCTGGTCAACTGCGAAAAAGGTGTCGCTGTGCAAGCCACCAATTCGCGTCAAGGGTAGTAAAGGAAACAAGGGAATGGAGTTTGTCATCCATGGTCCAACGCCACCTTTGCAGTTTCTTTGACGAATTCTCTTCAGTTGACATACTCTCACGCAACCCCGTACGGTTCCTTCTGAAGCGAAGAAGAGAAAAATCTTCATGTTCGAGATCTTCCTTTGCACGACTTTATACAAGGTACCATGGTCGGTGGTGGGCACGCAACCCACGACATCTGAACGCGATTGTTCACTTTATTTTTACCGAGAGTCAAATCTCATTTTGTAAATCTCTTTTCTAGTCTCGTTCTCGACGTTTTGCGCGTTTGCTTTGATGGCAATGGTTTGACGGGAGAGTCAAGCGCAGGAAGGTCCCTGGGGTCCCAATTACAGCGACACCCGATCCCGGCATTACCACCCAGTTTATTCAGGGAGAAAGTCGTGGGGAAACCTCGGTTGGTTATTCGTAAGCTTTCGAGACCGTTTGTTACTGAGAGGAATAAAAATAAGATTTGGGGAAACGGCTCCTGCCTGCCGGAATCACGCCGGAATTGAATTCACCCGTTGAATTTGGAAAATATTCGAATATCTCAGCATCCAATTGTCGTATCAGGATTTTTCCAAAATTTGGGCTAGCTTTTTATGCTCTTTACGAATCTGTTGATGAATGATAAAAAAATTATATCTCCTGCCTTCAATGTACAACTCCTTTTCGTACAGTTCTCTTTCTCTTTTATACTTTCGGTCAGTTTGGGGTGAAAAGTTCAATACACTCAATCGGTTGTCCGACATTTCGTTAGCTTGGTTCGCTAAACTCATCAGACTGAAATTGTTTATCAAACGCCAATAACTAACGTTAAAAAAAGTAGTAAATATAACATCACAGAACATCACAGCCACGGAGAACGAAAAGAAAAAGAAGTATTAAGAGTGGAGTGGCGACGGTTTCACCCAGAATATTCTATTCAGCTAGTCGTTCTGATCATCGGTGCTCCTGGGGGTGCCAGGCTTTCACTGGGTGATAGCCTGAAAATCATCCCTGCGTGTCAACGAAATGCTGAAACACTTTCGGGGACAATGCAGAAGGTGGTCGTCCTTGGGTCGCTCCGTGCCCTCAGGGTGCACACGATTATTTTCGAACCGCCGTATAAAGTCCATCATAGACTGTAACCACCTACCTCATGGTCGTAAGAAGTGAGAACAGATTAACGTTACCGCAATTTCACCAGAAGCGGGTGGAATTTTCTACAATGGATCACGCTCGCGGTGAGATCCAGCGGTTGTCCTTATGACAAACTTTCAATTATTTACGTATATATATATATAATTGAAAAAAACAGGTTAAACAACCACTGCAGTGTCCCACTGGGAGGAACTGCCATCCATGAAAATGACACTCGCTCAAAGTCTAACCGCGATAAATCACACCTATGGCTATGTCTCACGACCGTCATGTAAGTGGCCATAGAGCACGAAGAAATCACAACGACAGGCCGGCAAAACGGGGCTATCCAAGGATGACAGCTGTCTGCATTCATCTCGCAAGTGCCTCGGTATGTTTTTGGCACGTGGGTATGGTTTTGAGGTTACGAACCAGTGATAGTTTCGCACATCCGAGAGAACCGATCACAAGGACAATTATTTCAACAGAATATTTTGAGTACATTCGCTAAAGCTTCCTTTTAAGGTCTTGACACCACTCCCCCTTTTCCTTCATCGTAGACGGCCGAAGCCGTAAATTCGATCAAAAATATAGTTCGTTTCGCGAAGTCCTGAAGTGCAATGTGAGGCCTCGAGTGTGCAATGGATACTGCTGTCCGAAAATCACAGTTACAGAAAATTTGGCACTTCTCATTTTGGACAATTGACTCTATCTTTCTCGGAGCGTTTGGTAGGACATGGGGTGGCAAACACCGAAAGAGCGACAAAGATGGTAGTAAAGCACTCATAGGTCCGCATTATATGCATGACACGCTCTGCACCTATCGCCGGGAACTTCTTCACGTAAAATGCGGTCACGGTATACTAAGGTGAAAATGACACCGTCCTGGCACGTGAAAATGAAAATCTCTGTGCCTTAATTAAGTCCTGAGAATCCAAGGAAAGAAAAAGTTTAGGCTTTTAGAAGTGAGTCATCTAGATAGAGTATTGTATTTTCCTCTCTTCTCATGTTAAAATGTAGGTCAAGAGTATCGGCCGTTTGCTCCACGACTTTGTAAAGGAACACTTCTTTGCCAATCAGCTTCTATTTCCTGACCATTTTTAGGAAGAGATCTCTTCCGTTTGCACTGATGTATGCTGTACCAAGGGCAATTCGGTTATGAAGACTTTTGAGATTCAGAAGTCCGTGCCGGCCTAGACGGCGTGGGATGTATAATCGCGTAACGACCGAATTGATATGTTAGCTCTTTTGCATATGCATAATATTACGCGTGACGATATCAAGGGCTGTAGGCTCGTCCTTCGCCCATGGAACAACATCAAACTTATAGAGTAGAACCAGAACGACAAGCATGCCAGTCGCAGATAGCTTGTCCAACGATGACAGATTGGAAGACCAAATCTGTCGAATATGGATCTTATATCTGCTTCTGCAAGACTCTTTCACTGATGTTACGATCTGAAAGCGGCTCTGAGTCACGCCAAGGTATGTATAGGTCTCTCCAGTTTCAAGATGTTTAATAACACTTATAACCACAAGCTTAGGATCCCCGAGAACGTCAGTAATTCGACCTTGCTTCAGATTAATCTTGGCACACTTGTCCATCCCAATCTCTCCTGTGAACTTCTTGACGATATTTATAGCAGTTTGAAGTTTGCGTTTACCGGAGGCATAGATCTTCACGTCATTTATCTAAAATGCACGAGTGACCTTATGCTCGCGATTATTAGTGACACTGCAGAGGTTCCCAAGAGAATTGCTTAGTGCCAGAGATAGTGGCAGAAGTGTGATGCAAAAGAGCAGAGGGCTCACAGTGTCGTCCTGAAAGACGCCCCTCTGGAAGGTGACGCTTTTCATTGTCATGCGTTAATTTCCAGATGAGGTAATAAATTTAGTTTTCCAAAGGGGTATCAATCTCTCTATGCACCTCACTATGCTTGGATAAACCTTCAAAGTTTCCAACAGACAGATAATAAGTCTGAGAGGTTGTATCGGAAGCTTTCCAGTAGCCAATATTTGCAATCTTTGCTGACGCACCTGTCAATTAGCAGGTTCTCTCAGCGGCCTGCTACACCTTTTTCGATCGACGTTGTTCGTGGATCTCTCTCCACACAGGCCCAATTCTTTGAACAATCCTGTTGTTTAGGATAGCCACTGCGGAGTGGACGTCTCCGACTTCAAATACAAACTGAAGATGCGGGCCAGATGTTCGTGCGTAGAAAGTAAACTTCTTTCACCAGAGGTTTTTGATATATTTTTGACAGAAACGGATATCACATCGTTTAAGACACCTCAACTAAGTACCATTCAGCTTTCGGCACGATTGTGTTACGCCTCGGCTTAGGGGCTCTTCTTTCGAGACCATCTCTGGACAATTTTTTGGGACTGCTTATTGATAATTGTAACCATATTCAGCAGAAAACCTTGGTACAGAGACCCTCTATCCGCAACCTGAGAACGCATCCGGCGGCTTTGTCATAGGCCCTTCGGTTTGATAAAATAATCTGTAAGTATGACTTTGTCGTAATTAGATTCAAACTCCAATATTTTGGTATTATCCCAATCAAATACATGGTTGAATGTTTTCTGATGTGTATTGATAACATTATATAATCTAAATTGGACCGGTCCCATTTTTTCGTAGAATCTTTACCGAGTTTTATGGTCGATTTTGAAGTGGATTCAAGTAAACGTTACGTAGCTATACTGATTTTCTTAAGCGTTGTAGATATTTTATGAAAAAAATTCGATATATAAGGTAGACAAACTGTCAGACGTCTAGCGAAATTTTGGTTACAAGAAGCATGTCTGTCTTTTGAATTTAACGAAAATTTTATTTTCTTTGCACGAACGTTTATTTGTTTTTCGATGCATTCTGGAAAATAATTATTTTTTAGTAAGACTTGGTTAACAATTTTAAGATTATGTATATGAAATCGCTTGTGCGATAATATCACATCCCTATCGGCCAGATTAAATACACCGAAAAAACTAGGAGTACATTTTATTGCAGGTATTTTTGTATTTTTACCTGCACAAGGTATTATGTACAGTTTCCTTAATTTTTCTTATTTTGAAAGCGATGCGCTATTTTATTCTTACACAAAAATACCACATAAATACTTGACATTTCGAAAATTATTCATTAAAATAACACCTCAAAACTGCATTATCAAGGACTGATATAATGCGAATATCAGACGTCACCGTGTCGATGTCAAGTTACTCATGCCTTCGAAGTAAACGTTGACAATTACCCGCCCAAAGTAAGTAAACACAGAAGAATACCCGACATTTTTTACTTATTTGAGGCCCTATTTTTTATTTATAGAGTGTACCTATACACTTGAGATGCACTTGAAGGGAGATATTTAAAAAAAACTGATTTGTTAGACCGTTTCCCTAAATTTTAAAAGGGTCCCATTTCCCAGCGTGTCCCGGAAACGTGGGCCTGTTATGCTGAAATAAAGTAAATAGATAATTTGTATATTCATTAATTAATATGCGAGGGGCTGTGCACTAAGTATTCTCCTGACTACTACCTCGAATCGAGAATGGGAATCCTTCTGAGATTCACTTCGTCTGTAGCGACTGGCGTTTCTACAAACACGGTGGGATCACCCAGAGTCTGTAGTAGTCCAGAGGTATTCAGAGGAGTAGTCACAATGATTCAGATTCACCTGAAAGATAGTTGATGGTACTGTCAGACGAAGTCAGTTTCTGATACCAATCAGTAATAATTATATTTTTTTCTCTAAAAAGGGTTAAATCAAAAAAGGTAATCATATTGTTACACTCCAATTCAAAAGTTATTTGAAGGTTTTGATGATTTGAATTGAAGGTATTAACGGCAAATGCACTTTGGTCTTTCTTAACACATAAAATGGTGTCATCGGTTGTCGTCACTCCGTTCTCTAATAATGTAGTGAAAATTTTAATCCTGCCTTTAGGCTATACCTGACTCATTGATTCCATCAATGTTTTAATCTGAAGCATATTGGTAAATATTCTTCAACAAAATGTGAATTGTTATCTCTGTTATAGTTGTTATCTTTATTTCTTGGTGTTTATTAAAAATTTTCAGCCTGATGAGGTCAGTAAACGAAGCAAACGAAACATCGTAATATCAATCTGGTGTCTTGAATTTTTTACCCTCAACTGACCGAAAGTATAAAAGATAAAGAAAAATGTACGACAATTAATACATGGGGGGGTGATCTAACGAAATAAATTTTGTCTATCTCTTAATGATGTCTACAACTTTTGTTTGGAACGCTTTTCGAAATTTTGCGGATGGGCTGAGATAAACGCCAAAAACCATGATTTTTATGGTTTTTATGTATTCCCCATGAAAATCGCATTGTGCCAATTTTCACTATCATATTCGTCACCAGCGCGGCAAAATACATAAGCATACCTAGCACAAAATGTTCGATTTTTTCCATTTTTTATGTATTGTGTCTTAACATCTCCCGACAATTTTGCCGACTGCTCACTCTGCATTTCGAAACAACAAAAACAATTTTTAAAATTTCCAGCAACACGTGCAAACTATATTCAGGGCCGGCGGTTCAGCTGGGTAGTATGGGTAGTACTACCCACTCAGAAAAAATCCCTGTGGGTACTTACATACTCGGAATTTGCGGACAAAATCTTATATTCCTATTCAACACTAGTTCGGCATATCTGCTCCAAGTACTCGGAGTACTCCACTTTATACGTTGCCAATAGGAAAAAACATGCCCGCTGCGCGGGCCCATTCTCATTGCGCGCTACGCGCGCGGCTCGCTTCGCTCGCAAGTTTGAGCGCGCCTAGGGCGCGCGAATGTTGGTTCTCGCGCTTCGCGCTCGGTAATATATTTATCTCGCGCTAGGCGCTCGGTCTTTAGATTTTCCACACAGTTGTGGACAGACTCTTTAAAATGAAAGGTCAAAGCGTTAACAGCTGTAATTTGATGATTGCGAAATCTCTTTTGTTGAAGCTCCTTCGGCTTCAACGAACAGATTCTTATCACGCATCTCGTGCTTCGCACTCGATTTTGTCCAAAATGTGAACTTTTCTACATTATGTTCAACACTAT
>JAABKJ010004271.1:0-24597 GCA_011634705.1 Andricus grossulariae
TAGTCTTCAAAAGTAGGGTAACTTTGACCAAGTATATTTTTAATAAGATAAATGTTTATAAAAAATTGAAAAATTTCTTCTGAAGCTCATTCTTTTCTGAATCCTGGCATACCACACAAGTCATATTTTTTCCTATACTTTCGGAGGAAACGGTGGCGGGCGATGACCCTACAAAAGCTCATGTCCCCAGCCCTCTTAAGATGGTTCCGACATGTTGAAAGAATGAAAGATGAACGACTGACCAAACAAGTGTATGAAGGTAAAATAAATGGCAGAATGCCCAGAGGTAGACTGCCGAAAGAATGGTTACAATCTGTGAATGACACATTAATCCGAAGAGACATAAGAAGCCATAGAAACACGAGAGCTTGAATAAAAAAATGCATGGACGTGAAAGAAGCTAGAGTAGTACGCCAGGACAAAAATGTGTGGCGACAAATAGTTTGTAAACAGAGTGACAATAGAGCGAATGTTGCCTGAAACAAAGACCTTGAATACTAATCGGCCCAAGTGGGGTACCACACATAACAATTTTGTGAGGCTCTTTACTTGGGGTGATTTCTAAAGAGATTGATCAGCAACCTGGGTCGGAGCAGTGTTACGGAACGAACGTGTCATTTAAATAAATAATAAGAGAATTCTAGATTAATCTAAAAAATCCATACCCCCTACCTCACATTACTCCTTGCCTCGTCGAGCATGTCACGCCTACCCCGAAAGGGAAATGGCTTAATGGTATAATAATAATAATAATTGCTGAGTACACGGAAAAAAAGTGCTAGAAATTTTCCTTGACCGAGTCTGTGACTTTAGGATTGGTATAAAAGTATTTGAATATTTGAAAATATCGTCTTGGAGAATTATGCAAATAGTGCTTGAAGAAATATAAGACTTCTTAGATTGCGTCCAGCATAGTCAATGAAGCACTCCTAGACTGCATCAACAAAATATCACAAACAAATTTGTAAGCTGTTCAACACTCCAGCATTAAAGTCTCGAAGACAGTCAAGGAAAAGGGTTCATAGACTGTCAAGCTGGACATTTATGCTAATAAAAAAATAATACTTTTTTAAATTTATAATATTATTATCTTCAACTTATATTTTTATTTTAACATATTAACACACACAATTACTACTTATATTAAAGGAACGCTTGTTACGCTCTGACAAATCGGACACACGCTGCGGGGATTATAACTACCTATACTTCAGAAGTTTAGACTCTAGGCTAACGCAACTCGTTCCAACCGCTCAAGCCTCTCGGCTAATCATTCACGTTGAAAATACGTTACACACATTGTTCACACAATTTTTGTTTAAATAATTTAAAAATATCATTTTTATGAAAAATTATTTTTTGACCATGGGATTATTTTACGTAAAAAGATGTGTTTTCTATTTATTCGAACTAAAATTGTTCAAATAAGGTTTCGAAATTTGTGAGCTGTTACATAAAAACTAATTGCACCGTTCTATTCTACGGGGAAAAAATATAAAATCCACGTAATGGAAATTTTTTTTCAGACAATTTCACATGTAGTATAAATAAATAATTATATAGTACTACGACATGTGATAAAGTTTCTGTTAAAATATAAATTGTGTTATTTTTATTTTTTAAATTAAAGAATTTCATTCTAGATTGAAGAAATTAATAACAAATCAAGAAAAAAATAAACTTTTTGTCCTCTGTACTCTTTTAGTAAGACGCATTGTTTATAAGTTGCAGCGATATAAACAATTTAATTTAATAGAACTGATGTGTTTGTCAAATCATATCAATAAATTATTGATAAACAAAATTTTAAACTTGGGCAAAAACTTACTTGCGTTTACACTCTTAAAAAATAAAAGAATTATTGAGATAGATTCGAAAAAAGAACTGCTCATAAATTGTTATTTGAACTAAAATTTCCGATGAGAAATAGAAATTTGAACAACAATCCACGAAAATTATTTTAGATTTTATATGAGAATAATAAATGTTCTTGAATGAATAAGAAAATTGTTTAAACAATTGTTGTGTATCTTTAGAAAAAAAACTCAGATATTCGTAATATCTCGGGGAAAACACATTTTATTCTATTATGAGACACATTCTTACATTTTATTTCAATATTTTTATGAATATTTTATATACAGATAGACGAACTTCAAAATAAAATCTGCTTACATCCAGTGTTTTGCAATGTAATAATAACTATCTGGTAATTTATTTTAAATAGAAATAAGTGTATTATAAGTAATATCTCGAAGATTGAGGACGACGAGGCGTAGGAATAGTTACTACCACTAAACATTGTGAAGCCTGCAAATGTTCGTTTAGGAAACAATTGTGCATCTTTGTTGAAGGAATTTGATATCTAGCAAAATAAGGTAGCAAGTGAATAAAATTTGTTACGTCATCTAAATCTTGGAGATTGAAGTTCTTTATGCGACGAGTTGTAAAAATAAATGATCGATTTTAAATTTAAAGGAAGACATACCTTTTTATCACAAATAATCATTTAAAATCTTTCTTAATATCTTTATGCGTTTTACAATTACTTTTGTTGTAAACAATTTATTTGCACATTTAATCATTTCAAATAAGCAAGCCAATTGTAAACAATCTGGTTGCCGACGTAAAGCATGCGCAGTGCGAAAAGATCCGAGTTTTTGGAGCACTGAGTCTTCATCAAGTGGCTACAACACTCATACCAATGTGAATTTATCACTGTGAGCGCCTCTGAAAATTCTCGCAGACAGTCAGGGAGTGTTTCCCTGACTCGTATTCGAGTTCTTCGTTCTGAATGCACTTATTGAATTCAAGTCTATGAAAATATGGAGAGTTTTTTTCATAACCATTTCATGACTGTATGCAATTTTTTTGTAAACTGTCTGATAAAAATTCCAGGACTGTTGTTCCTTGACTGTGCTTGACAACTTCCATGAATTTTTTAATTTTTTTCATGAGAATTGATGACCCTTTCATAGAAAGTATACGAGACTTGATAAAAATGCGGACCCGTCCAAAAGTCCAGCACTAATCTAGGACATTTTCCAAGAATCTTTTTTCCGTGTATGTATAACAAATATTTAGTCGTCCAATAGAAATTTTTGGGAAGCCAAAAGTCCAAGATTAGTCGTTAACCTTCATTTGTTATAAGAAGCAACGTCAGATTCCTTTATATTCCATTGTATATATAATTGAATCTGAAGTTTCACCTTATGAAAAATAAAGGTTAACGACCACGAAGGACCTATTCCTTCGCGTTAACGACGAATCTCGTACTTGTTGACGCGAAATTTTCTAATCTTTCACATGATTCTACTTACAATGCTGTAGATTCAGTTTTTGCACAGATATTCGTCTTTAAATTGAAGTATGAATTTTCAAACGGTCAAAGGAAATGTACCAAAACTTTCTGTCGCTATTGTGCGCTATGTGGGGAGGGTTGTAAATGTAAATCCCTATCCCATTGGAGTATATATTGCTCCGTTAAATCAACGCTAGGGAACTAAAATAAGGTAATAATTTTATTATATGCGAGAAAAAATATGAAGACGTAATTAGAAGGTTCTTAAAACGTTTTTCGGATGTAAGATAAAAAAAGTCCCAAAAACCTTCTGTCATGGAAAATAGCATACTAAAAGCATCCATTATCCGAAAGATGTTTCTGGACATCTTTTGAATATTAGACTGTAGATCTGGAATAGGTGAACCTGAGCGCCTGCACTGTGAGGTGTGTCTACTCTGGAAAACTGACGGACTCTAGTCGGTGGGACTTAAACTAAGGAGCGATCCTTCCAGAATGTGATGGCAAAGCCTCCTGGAATATCGAGAGCGTGAGATTTCATGCTCCCAAGCTACGATGTGATCACCGTGTCAAGAGCTGTCTTATAGGAGACTTGGGGACCCCAGGTCGAATCCCATAGTATGTAGACCCGCCCCCTGCAAGCGGGGATCTGCGGGGTGTGTTTCTTATTTCCCTGGCTTCTCGTGAGACTTAAATGAACTCACAGAAAACAAAACAAGCCTCTACCCCACCGCCTGAAGTGGGAGGCTCCTCAGAGGGCAATCCACCAGAGGTGGTGCGAACTAATGATAATGGTCGAAACAATCTTGTCGAAGCCGTAAAAGTGCAGCTGACGGAACTCTCCGTAAAGAAGAGGCAACTTTGCGGAGCATAAAAAAGAGAGACCGCAAAGCGCGTCTCGCAAACAGCAGCCAAGGCACCCCACAGGGGACAGTGGCTACAGAAACTTCACCTAGAGCAACTCCTTAGGCCTATCCCATAGGCAAGAGAAAGAAGGGCTCCAGAGAAACTCCTCCAAACAGGGAGTTGAAATCGGAGCAGCCTCTGGAAACACAGGGCCTTATTTTCGCGCAGATGGCTGACAAGGCCCTGGTGAGAGTTGTTCTTGCGTCGGGTTATGCTGAGAACTCTCCAACTCAAGAGGAGTTATACAGGCTGAGGAATGAAATCTCCAAAGGGATTGACGCGTTACCCCTCGACGGGGCTACCAGATTCAATGATATCTTCATCAGATCGGTGGTCATCGTAGTGGAGGCCGTGGATCTCTGGTTGCGAGACTGAATAGTAGAAAAAACCTCAACGTTTGGGCTTAAAGAAGGCCTAAACTTGGAAGTCAAAGGGACGGAGTGTTTGCAAAGGTACCGTTGAGCGACCGTACTGATACCCGGCACCCACGAGAGTCCGCCGACCATTTTGGGGCGCCTGAGCTTTTAGAACCCGTTTCTGCGAACTGATTCGTGAAAGGTATATTCCGACAGGCAAGGATCCGGGCCGAAGGGGAGAGGCTGGATTCTAGTCGTTGGTCTTCCTGAATCCTCAATCAGAGCCCTTGCAGTTCTAGATCACCGAACGTATCTAGGGGCGGGTGGGGTAACCTTCAGAGTGATCCAACCGGGCTTCGCAGGAGGATTAGAAGCGCCCGGAGGTGCCCCGATGCCTGTCAATGGCTGAGACGGGAATCTCCATGATGCAGATTAATTTGCACCACAGCAAAGGCGCCTCGACGGTTCTAGCCAGTAGCATGTCTGTGGTCCAGACAGAACTCGCCCTAATCCAAGAACCCTGGATATACAGGGAAGGGATTTGTAGCTTGTCAGGATGTGGCTCTTTATATAAGGGGCCGCGCGAAAAAACGCCAAGGACATACATAGTTGTCAAGGGTATGGATGCGATCTTGGTGCCTAAATTCTACTTCAGAGATCTCACAGTTATTAAGTTGAGAATCAGGGGCAGAAGCAAAGGCTAGAGGTGTTTATTGCCTCGGCCTATTCCCCTGGCGATGCTGACGGACCCCCGGCTCCCAGAGAGGTGGAGGCTCTAATTCAGCACTGTCAGGAGAACAAAATTCCTCTGTTGTTGGGCTGTGATGCAAACTCTCACCACACAGTGTGGGGAAGCACAAACATCAACGACAGAGGGAGAGATTTAAATGAATATATATCGGACATAGAGCTGGAAATTTTGAATCGGGGTGATACTGCTACATTCCAGACTAAAAACAGGAGTGAGGTTCTCGATTGGACTCTATGTTCGGGTTGACTGAGGAGCATGATAGTGAAATGGAGAATCTCCGATGAGGAGTCTCTCTCGGACCACAAATATACCGTGTCTCGATTAACCCTAGAGAAGCCGGTGGTTTCCAAGATCAGAAACCCCAGAAATACACTTTCTGACTCATATAAAGAGGAACTCAAAGGGAGGCTTACGGAATTTCCCACAAGCTATGGCATCATTGATGAGTTAGAGCACGCCGCGGATTTTCTGCCAAGGGCTCTGACTTCAACTGCAAAGTTAGGCCCTCTTATGGAGTTCCTGTGTTGAACCGCCTTTTCAATTGGAGAAGCTGGTCGAGACCTACATTAAGGATGAGGTGCTCTTGGCCTCCCCGCTGCATAGAGGGCAGCATGCTTCTCATGCAGGCTGCTCGGTAGAAACTCCGCTTCATGCTGTTGTGGCAAAATTGGAGCAGCAGTTGGAACAAAAGGGGTATGTTGTGGGCACTTTCTTGAACATAGAGGCTGCTTTCAGCAATACTCCTCCAGAAGTCATCTGTCGAGAGGCTTTGAGATGTGGCGTGCCGGTTCAGCCTGTATGTTGGATAGGAAGCATGCTACGCCGGAGAAGACTCGAAACCAGATGGGATGAGGGCATACTAAAGGGAATAGCTCCACGGGGATGCCCACAGGGGGGTGTCCTGTCGCCCCTTCTGTGATGCATTGTGGTGGATGGTCTCCTTCGAAGGCTAAATAAAGAGGGGTACTATACTCAGGGATATGCGGATGACTTTGTAATCCTAGTCAGGGGGGCTCATCTGGAAACGCTGATGAGTCTTATGAGTTTGGCGCTGCGCATCGTAGAGCTCTGGTGCGATAGCTCACCGATCTCGGTAAATCCGGAAAAGACCAACCTGGTTATTTTCACGAGAAATTATAAAGTTCCAAAAGTTGACGCTCCTGTATTTTGCGGTGGGAAGCTGACGTTTTCAGATTTGGTCAGATATCTGGGAGTAATCCTAGATAGCAAGCTGAACTAGGTAAAGCACCTGGATACTGTCATAAAACCCAGTCTCCTACATATGGCCGTGGTATGGTGGCCACAAGCGAAACTTAAAACAATGTAGGACAGGCTGCAAGGATTACAAACGCTGGCTTTAGGAGTTTGACTGGAGCAATTAGTACTACGCCCACAGTGGGGATAGGATTCATGCCCTGTGAGGAACTCCTACATGTTGCGATAACCGGTGGAGCGGTACTTGCGATGGGCCGCCTGGTAAGAGCAAATATATGGACTCGGGGGACTAGACACGCTAGGCTTCCGAGTGATATCAGCGCACTGCCGATTCTACATATGAGGTAAGATAAAATAACAAAACGCTTTAACATTACCAAAGCTTTTCGCGTCTTCATCCCAAGTAGAGATCTGTGGCAAGCAAATGGTAACCCGCTTCTCCAAGGGGGAATCTGGTATACAGATGGCTCCAGGGAAGAGGGAGGGTCAGGAGCAGTAATTTATGACAGCAAGAGAGGGAAGTGGATAGGGATCACACTTGTTCGACATACCACTGTCTTTCAGGTGGAGGTCCTGGCCGTCCTTCTCTGTGCTGAAACGCTAATACAAGAAAAAACTGCTGGCAGACAGATTACGATCTGTTCGGACAGCCAGGCGAAACTAACTGCAATAGGGAAACTAGACATAACATGAGAACTGGTTTGGGAATGCAAAAATGCATTAAATCAGCTTGCAGAAAGAAACAATGTGGCCCTCATATGGGTACCAGGAATAGCGTCTTGATGTGTCGGTATGGCCGTCGGTTGCCGTCAGACGAAATCCATCCTGGGTTATACCTATAGGATGGACAGAGCCAGGTGAATCCTGGGTTTACCCAAGAAAGATATAAGGACAGTGGTACGGATCCTAACTGGGCACAACCACTTGAACTATCATATGCACAAAATGGAGCCTAACCCCACAACAGAGTGCAGGAGATGCGACAGAGATGACGAAACATCCCTGCATGTATTATGCCAGTGCCCGGCATTAGCTAGGCTCAGGCAACAAGCCCTCGGGGCCCATTTTATGGGATCAGAGGAAATTACACCGCGATCAGTAGTTGACATACTAGGCTTCGTCAAGAGGTCTGGGGTCGACTGCTGAGAGTGGATAGTTAAGGGTGTGGCACAATAGGCTTTATAGCTTGTGTGCCATGGGAGCTCTTCATGGGCTTCCCGCCAGTTTTAAAACTAACTAACTAACTAGGACGTTCTTAGAACGTTCTACCAACTTTTTTTTTAATATTGCGCCGTAAGTCCAATGCTAAACTTAGGTACAGTATTTCTAATCTCGCCATCAGTTATCGACAGAATGAAGCTGCACATAGTCTATAATTTTGATACAAGATTCGGTATGAGGGTGATTCTCTATATTAAGGTTATTTTCGATAGGATTAATTTTTTTGCAAAAGTATTTTAAAATATGTGTTTTTTTTTAGCCAAACTATTTATTGGTGCTAGAATAAGCAATTTTGAAACTATTTGAGCAGAAAAATATTTCTTTCATGTTTCATGAACAATTTTTTGAGAAACTCATCGGTCATTTTTCAGAATCGGTATTAGTGATCCAATTTCCATAAAAATGCGTATTCTAAAGTTTTTGTGGTTCTCTGGATCCAAATTTGAGAAAAAAATTTCCGAATTCAAGTTGCCTAATCTAATATGGCGAATTAAAAATTTATAAATGGTCTCAATTTT
Source organism: Andricus grossulariae (assembly GCA_011634705.1). NCBI lineage: Eukaryota > Metazoa > Arthropoda > Insecta > Hymenoptera > Cynipidae > Andricus > Andricus grossulariae. Next base: position 8,269 of record JAABKJ010004271.1, read on the forward strand.
AAGAAAATGGGTATCCTACGGTTTTTGGGGTTGCTCAATTCAAACATGGTAATAGAATTTCTAAATTAAAAATAAATGATTCAATGTATAAATTCAAAGAATTTAAAACAAATACATTGAACCCTATCATCAAAATTACAAAAATTTTATCTTTCAAACTTAAAACTTGCATAATTTTTAATTGGAAATTTGCAAAATTAATAACTTTCAATTTTAAAGATTGGCGATTCAAAGATCTACAATTTTGAAGAGTTAACATTGAAAATTCTTGAATTTTAAATATTTACATTAAAAAATTATTTAATTTTCACGATTCATATTTTAAAGGTATGTAATTTTGAATATTTTTTGGAATAGCGTAGGCGGAAAAACTATACATGGTCAAAAGTATTATATATAATTGCTTCTACTATATGCATATGAACTATATATTATTTTCCGCCTGAGAGTTCTATTTTGGAGATTCACAATATTGAAAATTGTTCAGTTTTAATGATTTGCAAATTAAAATTCTTCAATTTTTAAGATTTACAATTGAATATTCATTAATTCGGAATATTTATAGTTTAAAATCATGTCATTTTGAACCCTTTTTTGGGTTATGTAGATCAATTTTGAAGACTTACGATGAAAATCCTTCAATTTGAAATATTCGCGATTAGAGACTCTTGAATATTTGATTTCTATGATAGAAAACGATACAATTTGCAAGGCTTTGTTCTAATAGTTCAGTTTTGCAAAGGTAAAATTGAAAATTATTCAATTTTAAAGATGTATGAATAAAATTCCTTAAATATTGTTAAGGGTTTTCAATTATGAATCTTTGGATCCAAAACATTTCAAATGTAAGTCGTCAAAATTATATTTTAAATGGTGAAACGTAAAACTTGCATAATTTTTCATTGTAAATTTTCAATATTAAGAACTCGTCAATTTGAAAGATTTCTATTTCTAAGATCTACAGTGTTGAAGAGTAAGAATTGAAAATTCTTGAAATTCGGAAGTATATGTGAAATTGAAAGTTATTCAATTTTTAAGATTTATATTTAAAAGGTACTAAATTTTGAATGTTTTGTGTCAGAACAATTCAATTTAGAATATATTTAAAATGGAGAATTCTTCAATTTTAAACACATATTTTGAATTGAAGACTTTTCAATACTCAATGTGTAGAATAGAAAATTACGCAATTTTGAATTCTTTTTTTGGAATAGTTCAATTTCCAAGCTCTAAAATTGAAAATAATTCACTTTCGAAGGTTACACATGGAAGTTTATTCATTTTTACAGATTTGCAATTGACGTGCGATTACACGTCGTAGAAAGACAAACAACAACAAAACACTGACTCTACGTATTCAAAAGATTAAATTAAAAAGTTCTTTGGAGGGATTATTTATTATCACTCCGTTAGGTTATAATTGAAATATTTACCTGACAAGTGTATAAATTACTCGCAGAGTGTAATGACACCTAATAAAAATACGCAACACTTTGACACATTTTATATTAGTTCAAAGGTAAATTTTTTAATATTTAACGTCGATTCATACACAGATACGATACCTGGGCTGCTATCCAAGATTTACATTTATATTGGTTAAAAGAAGAACAAAAATCGTTAGAAACTCATCAAATTGTCATCCCACATGGAGAAAATTTGGTTAGGAAACTTTATCAATCTTTTGAGTACAATTGGGATATATGGACCAAAAGGAAAATGTTTGGCATTATTGTAATAATGTTGTGACGTGCAAAAGATTAAATAATACATGGCAGCTTGGCAAATATTAATAACGCAGATTAAAGTTTCCAAATGAACAGTAAATATTTTCAAAAGTAAACATTAATGCACGTGGTGTACTTATTAAAAACTATTCTGTCATACATTGAGGTAAAATTGGATAAAATTTCATATTACTTAAGTAAAGTTTGCAAATTTAAAGTCAAGCAAACTTTAAATTATGCAATGTTAATGATTTCCTTAAAATCGGTTTTAGAATGACAAATTTCGGTGAATCTTTCTAAGTAAAAAATGTATTATTTACTCGAAAGTTTGGTAAAGTTCAAAATGAATTCTAGAGAAAAATTGATTTTGGATGTGTTATTATTCCCTCCACATTGTGTGAAAGTTTATCCGCTGTGTAAGAGATTTTCATTTTTGTAACTCCGGTGCATTTACGCGTTTTTATGCGTCGTCAAAAAAAATAGTATATGCGCCAATGCGCACAATTCGGGCCTTCACGCGAGTCGCTTACAAGGCTCGCAGGACTTATGTCGTTTTACAATTGAAAAATAAAATTATACTTTATTCAAGAAGGTTATTACAAAGTTGATCACCATGGATCGAAGTTGACGCCCCTGGCGTAAACCTTGGTGATGCAATTTCAATGCTTTTTGCCATGTTAGTGGCTTCCCTACTAAATTCGTAGTTTTTTTCTTTCATTTAGTGGGATTAAAAAATTAGATTTCAATGAGAATAAAAAAGGTTTGATCCAGAAAAATAATCCTATTCCGAGAAAATCAAAATTTAAGTTCGCGGTATCACGAAAAAAATAAAGTATGTATATATTTTTGTTATTGCATAATACAAATTTAAAAAAAATATCAATACTAAAAGGTCGAAAGATTTAATACTCCGTTAAAATTTGAACTTAATTTGAACTTAGGTTTTATTGAATTTTGTTTTTCAATTATTGTGTCAATAAATGAGATTTCAAAAAAATCTTTTTACCACAACTCCTACTATAGTGTGATTTTGCAAAATTTTGTGATGATAAAAAAAAATTCAATGTTAAATTAAAAAAATAAAACATGAATTTTGTTTAAAAACAATTTCTTAAACTGAAATTTTTCCCACAAAAAATTGAATAAAAATTTGTCATGAAATGTACGTCGCTTTATAATTTCATTTTAAGAATTCTTTAGCTAAAATCTTTTTTGATATTTTTTAGAATATGTTTTTACCTTACAGTGTAATAAAGATCGTAAAAATCTTTCAAGAATGTATGAATAATTATTCAACAACAATGTTTTAAATAATTTTGTAGTTTTACTCAGTGTAATTTAAAAAAAAAGTTACTTTCACAGAAATTTGTATATAATTTTATCAATTATAATAAAATCTTATATAATTTGTCTACTGCAGTATTAAGCAAAGTGTAACTTTTTCAATGGTGCATTACGTACATACAAGAAATTATGTAATATTTGCAGATTTAATAAAATTTACTGATGAGGACCACCATTGTGTGACGAAACGTTTGAAACAATTCAATTATTTTCAATCTATTTGACCCTAAAGCCAAAAGTGAACATCAAAATTCTCAAAGAAAGTCACAATCAATATATAATATTTTTATAAAATATATGCTGAATTTTCGACGCAAAACACTAATATAACCTAAAGTTGTTCAAAATTCTAAGTTTCATTTTTGTGTCACATGTTTTCCATTTGAAATAGCCAATTTCTGGTAAAAATCTGAAGATTAATAGAAATCTGAAAAATCTTATGATTTTATTCATGAAAAATGCAAATTTTTTACAAAAAATTGTTCCAAATTGTAAGTCGTATTCTTTGAAATTAAATGACATTAGTTTAAAATCACCGATTTCCGGTAACAAGGGTTGACATAACCTTAAATTGTTCCAAAAAAGTGAATATTCTTTCAAATTGTATTATTTTTGTTTGAAACAAACGATTTCCGGTGAAAAACGTTACCATGACGTTGAATTGTTCAAAAATGGTAAATCTTCTTTGAAACCCATATCGACATTTCCAATGAAGATCACTAGCTTAAAACCTTCAATTGAACAAAAGTTTTAGTCTGCTTTAAAGTCTAATGATTTTTTACTAAAAATACCGATTTTTGGTGTAAAACACCAACATAACCTGAAATGGTTAAAAAGTTCTGAATCTTCTTGAAAATGTTTGAAAAAAAATTTCTTTTAAACAAAGTCATTAGATTTAAATTTAATGATTGTTGTGAAAAATACCGATTTCAGATGAAACACACGTCAACATAACCTATAGTTGTTGAAAAATGGTACATATTCTTTGAAATCTAATAATTGTTTATTAAAAATACCATAATAATTCCCAACGAAAAACACAAACATAACATAAAAGAAAATTGTTAAGAATTGTCAATCTTCTTCAAAATCCAATGTCTTTTCTGCAAGAGAACCGACTTTTTGTAAAAAGCGTTAATATTACCTGAAACAGTTCAAAAATTTGCTATCCTATTTAAACTATAGGAATTTTTGTTTTAAAATACCAGTTTTTGGTATAAAACGTTAACCTGACCTAAAATTGTTGAAAATCGGAAATCTTGATGATTTTTTTTTAAAATGCTAATTTTCGATTTAAAAATAACTTACACAACCTAAAATTTTGAATGAATTTCAAGTCTTCATCGAAAAGTTATGATTTTATAATATTTTTTGTTTATTCCAGCGAAAAGTACGAATATAAAATATGTGTAATATTTTCAATAATTTATCAGACAATTTGAAAGTTTTAATTTAATTGCTTAGAAGTAATGGATATTCAAAAAGCACAATTCGCTTCAGGCAAAAGTCATATATGATTTTCATTCAATTAAAATTTACAAAAGCTCATTCTACTCCTTGAAAGGTCCTTAACAATTGTATTCATCAAGTCTTTATTAAATATTATATAGTAAATTGTTCTATTTGAAACATGACTAAATAAAAATAATTGTACGTATTATTTCCAAATAAAATAATTTCCATAAAAACGTGATCAATATAATAGTAAAGAAACTTTGAAAGAATGGAATGAGCTTTCGTAAATTAAAATAGAATGCAAATTACGTATTTTCCTAAAGCAGATGAAAAAACAAAAATAGTTATGCAAATAACTACATGTCATAACCACGTAAGTGCAATTTTTTTGAAAACACGTTTTATTGGCTTAAAAATTCTCTAAAATTCTACCTGACATTGTTGTGAAAGGATATACCCAAATTCAAACTGGTAGTGGGGTTTTATCTCGATAAACTGTGATCAATCATACGAAAATTTTAATCTTTGTATTTGATTACATCCTGAACTCTATAGGTGAATCGTCAGTGAGTGATGAAATAGGTTTGTAGTGAACCCACTGAAAACCTTCTATCGACGTTTGAGTTGATAGAAGAGAAAATAGATCAAGATCTGATTTTAAGCATTCACACGAGTGCGAGTGTAAGGAAGACATTTTTTTTGAAATTATTATTTATTTCTGAAAATGTCTAGAATGCTCTTTTTCTTTGATTTTGTACGTCTTTTTACAGTTCACAGTCATCGTTACAAATTCTTTCGATCTTTACCATTCAGCTGATCATCAGTCTGTTCATCAAAGAAATCGTGCTTTTGCTCGGGAAATTCAGGATTTGGATCTTCATTGAACATGAGAACAAGCCGATTTTCTAATACACTTTCCCAGGGCCGTCCATGAAGAAATGAGTGTGGAAATTGAATCTCCGTAAGAGCAACTGTCCAACGCCCTTATAAACAAATTTCTTGCGGCAGTTGTGTTGTAAAATGCCTGATTGTGTTGTCGGGGCAATATTTCATACTACTATCACTAGGTAGAATGAGATAAAACTGATCTTCATTCATTTCAGATGTTTTATTTCAGAAGCAGGTATCCAGGAATTAAATTTATCAGGATATCTCTATTGTACATCTCTATTCTTGATGCGTACAACAGCGCCAACCTTATATTTAGGGGGTTTCTTTTTATCGTTTTTGAAATAACGCCGTTGCAAATCTTTTCGTTCGATGAATGCGTTCTCTAGGGTAACATCAGGTGGTGGCATACCAATACTAGAATGACGTGTATTATTGAATTCTGTTACAAGTTATTGAAGTTTATCAATATATCTGTGAGTGTTTCGATGGGTAAAGTATTGCCAAATACGTTCTTTGAGAGTGCGATTAAAACGCTCAACAACTGCGGCTTTGACAGTAGGATCGCGTGCAACTTGAAACTTTATTTCGCGATATTGAAGAAATTTATGAAAGCTCAAGCCGAAAAATTCTTTTTCTTTGTCAGTTTGCAGGCAAATCGGTATGCGATTATTACTTTTCTCCAGAATACGAGTAAATGCATTTTTTACCTATGTTGAAGACTTGCTTTTAAGTGGTTCGACCTAAGTATGCTTGCTAAATACATCGATTATGACTAAAATGTATGAATAATTATCATTGTATATTTTTAATGACTGCAAGTCCACAAAATCTGCCTCCCGCAAATCATCATCATTATCAATGTTATAGTGTGCTCTTCAGAAACGTTTTCTGACTGGCCGATGAAGATTACAACTATCTTGACTTTTTAGCCAGTTTAAAACCTCTTTACGCGACAACTTGTTTTTCGGAGCGCGTACAAGTTTTTCGATGCCTCCGTATGACGCCTGATATTGCGGATCATAGTAAAAATCAGCCAATATTTTTATTTTTGTAGAAGAAAAGATATGAAGGATTTTTTTTCAGGAGTTTTATGATTTTGTAATTGCATTGTCTTTGCTATGAATTTATTGTGGGATTAGTAATTTGAGGAAATGAGTTCAAATATCAGTTTATTTATAAAAACACATACACACACGATTAATTAGAATATATGAGAGTTAAAAGGTGAGAGATTACTTCTAAATTTGACGTGTTTACAAATGGTTGAAGATAGCCTGAGGTCGACCCGATCAGGTGTTCTCTCCTTGACGGTTACAAGATTTCTGTTCTATAAAGTCGCAGAACTGACGAGCGAACTCTAAGGGTTGACCAAACGGGAAAAGGCAAGGGCTTTGAAGGACGCTGATTGGTTACATATATAATAGTGGAGGTGGCAGGACACTCCTTCGCCTGACGTCACATTTTTGATTCCCGGTACAAGAGTAGTGGGAATTTTATTATTTTGGAAGAAAGTCTCTGAAAGTAAATTGCCCATCCCAAGGTCTATGTCGCTAATGGCTTCGTAAAGCTGCATAGAATTCGAAATTTTAAAATGGTTTGGTACAAACAAGACAATAAAATTTTATATTTGAGATGTGAGTTTTTGACCAAGTACCCAGCTTAGGACGGTTTGCAGTATAAGTCTGCTTTAAGATTGCAGGTTTACTTCTATTAACAAGTTTTCGGTCATTTGAAAGAATAGAAAATTGAAAGAATTTTCAAGTGACAACAAAACATCCTAAATTTGTGAAGTAAGAAATTGTTACAACGTTACATCTTGCCCCTTTTGAACGATTAAGTTCTAACAAAATGACATAAAAAATAATTGAAATATAATGCTCAAATAACGGATCGAAAAGAAAATGCAAGCCATTGTTTAAAGAATAATAAGAATAATGTGTATGGTTTCATAGACAATGATTTAAGAATAATAGAAAGAAATTGAAGAGCTCAATCTGGAAATAATATATACAGAGTTCCTTTTCAGTAATCTATATCGAATAGTAACAACAAATAAGTACTGATTTGAGGTAAAGCCTGTCTACATTTGAACGTAGGAAACAACAAACTTTCATATAATTAGAACAATCTACCTCATCAGTTATTTTGTCCTGAATTTCTAAATATTAATTTACAGTGAATTTGGAGATGAAAATGGAACACACATATCATCAATCTTTGACTGAAAGAGAAGAAAGCAGGACACACATAATTGCCAACCTATTTTAAATGAATTCACAACATGTCATAAATTGGAAGTGGATACAGCTTTTTAACGCAGCGCTTGTATTCACCGGTTCTGGTGCGTACGGATGCCACCCGAATAATTTCATCCCTTCCAGAGAAGACCTCGGTGATGCGGTTCATTTTCCAGCACATCGGTGGAATTTTGTCTTCTGCTAGAATAACCAAAGTTCCTACTTTGATTTTTTCTTGATTTGTTATTCCCTTCCACGTGTTGCGGGATCGTTGTTCGTTTAGATACTCCCTGTACCATTTAGACCAGAAATGATGCCTCATTTGCTCTACTTCTTGCCGGCATGACAAGCGATTGAGCTTTACATGTCGATAATCCATTTGAGGAAAGCGTGTCAATGACTCACCGATAAGGAAGTGACCGAGAGTTAAAGGCAGAAGGTCATTTGGATCTGAGGACATGGGAGTGAGGGGTCGAGAATTTAAAATCGCTTCAATTTAAATTGTGCATGTTTCTAATTGCTCATATGTAAGCAATTTCCCCTCTATTGTTCGAGTTAAGTGGTGTTTGAAACATTTGACTGATGCCTCCCAGAGCCTGCCGAAGTGGGGTGAGCTTGGAGGGTTGAAATGCCATGTGATTTTATTTTCGAAAAATAACTGTCTTACTGTTTCATTTTCAAGTTGTGAATTTACAAATTCATAGAGTCTTCTCAACTCATTGTTTGCGCCAACGAAATTCCTACCATTGTCAGAATGAATCATTACGGCCTTTCCTCGGCAAGAAAAAAACCTCGATTTCTATGACGTCTTTGTTTCACAAAAAAAGGTTCGCAACAGTCAACACCAACATTGAGAAAGGGTCGCGAATAGGACAGTCTTTTCCAGGCAAATTCCCCATAATGTGATTAATGGCGCGAGGCTTCGCTCTGAAACATCTAACGAACTTGTGTAAAACATGAAGCGTGACGTTACGTCCATCAATTGGCCAGAATAATTCTCGAACACCAGAAAGTGTAGCTTGCGTTCCCGCATGTTTTTAGCGATGTGTTCTTCGCGAATAATGAGTTTAGTTATATAATGACCTTTCGGTGAAACAATTGGTTGTTTTTTCGCGTACGGGATATTAGCGCGTTAGAGTCTGCCGCCGACTCTGATAATGCCTTGATCATTAAAGGGAGTCAAACTCAATAAACTGCTTTTTTTGTCAAAAATTTCACTGCGATATAATAATTGAATTTCCTTATGGAATGTGTCTTTTTGTACCAATTTTACTACAGCTAACATCGCGGTGTCGATTTCTTTGAATGAAAGAGGACCCTGAAATTTGTTTAGAAGGGTCTTTTGTTCTCACATTGCAGATAATTCTTAATGAATAAGCTAGCACCGTTTTCAATTTTTTTTGTGTTGTCGTATTTTTCAAGCAAATTTTTAAAACGGATTTTCCACTCCTTCTCTTCATTGGAATTTGTTAAAGTTAACGATAAAGAGGGTTGAATGACTTCTTTGAATTTTTTCGAGTGTACTGTTCGCGTTTCAGGCCAAGTGCTGTCATCTTGACTGAGCCAACTTGGACCGGTTTGCCAAATAGAGGATTGTGAAAAATCCTTTGGATTTTGTCCCCGTGAGATAAGGTCAGCTGGATTGTGCTCTGTTGGTACGTGAAACCATTGATCGGGACTGAACTTTTGAATTTCTGCTACTCTGTTTGCCTCAAGGGTGATCAACGTATATGACTCTGAGCCAATCCAACCTAATGCTATCGTTGAATCGGACCAAATGAAGGTTTTATTGAAAGGAATTTTTAACGACTCGATTGTGGATTGACACAACTTTGTTAACAAAAGTGCTGTGCATAACTCTAATTTTGGCATTGAGACAACCTTTAAAGGCCTGAAGCGTGATTTCGCACATATGAGAAAGCAATGATGTTCGCCTAGACTGTCAGTAGAGCGGAGATTGATACGTGCACCGTATGCCTTAGTGTTTGCATCACAAAATTCCTGAATTTGTGTTTCCACTGTACTTGTAACGACTATGCATCGATTCTGAATCATGATTTTTGCTGAGTCTATGACTGGTCCCAGCAAACCTAGTGGATCCAAAAATGTTGCAGTTTGGGATAGAACTGATCTTTTTGTGATTTTTTCGTCCTCATCAGAAAGATTAACTGTGTGTACTATTGAATCTGTTCGTGAGTCCCAATGAAGCCCTAGTGTTTTGATAGTTTCCGTCGGGTCTAGAGACATGTGTTTATGTGTAATAATACCAGGAAAATCGCTCATTAATCTTTGATCATTCGAACCCCATTTTCGGAGACTAAATCCGTCTTTATTTAGAAATTCAATCAGTTCATTTCGAAGTGGCAATGCCTCTTCAAAGGACTGATCACCTGTCAACAGATCGTTGGCGTAAAAATCGCGCTGAAAAATGTGTGCGGTGTTTGGATAGTAATTGCGCTCATCCTCTGCTAGCTGCTGCAGAGTTCGAGTCGCAAGAAATAGCGCGGAAGCTGTGCCAAAGGTGACTATTTAATGAGTAAATTTTAATGGGCTCTTTTGGATTGCTTCGCCAAAGAATTTTTTGATACGAGCTATCATTTTGAGGAACCTTTAATTGCCGATACATCTGCTGGATGTCGGCTGTGAGTGCAAATTGAAATGAACGAAATCGTGTGAAAATAGAGACGAGATCATCTTGAACGGTAGGTCCGACCATGAGACAATCATTTAAAGAAATACCTGTCGAAGATTTCATAGAAGCGTCAAACACGACTCGAGTTTTAGTTGTGAGGCTGTCCTCTTCAACTACTGCGTGATGGGGGAGATAATACCCCTGATCTAAAGAGCATTTGTCAATTATCTCAGACATGTGGCCTCCATCTAAATAATTATTGAGACAAGCTAAATAATGATCCTTTAATGAAGGATCTTTCTCGAATTTTCTTTTCATAGAATAAAAACGCTGAAAGGCAATGTTTTTAGATTCACCGATTTGATTGACTTTTTCGTTAAATGGGTGGTGTACTATGTAACGACCGCTGTCGTCACGTTGTACGTGCTCTACAAAGTGAGTCTCACAGGCCTGCTCTTCCTTAGAACGCTTGGAAGAGGGCATTTGCATTGGCGCCTATTTTATTTTTCCCTTGCGAATCGTATACCCTACCTACGATTATCCACCCAAAAGGGTTTTTAGTAAAACTGCTATATGACCCGGGATATTTAATTTTCATGCGAGCAAAAAATTATAAACGTACTCGGCGCCGATGATTATCTCGGCGGGAGCAGATTGATGAAACTGCGGATCGGCTAAAAAGATATTGTCAGAGATTTCGAAGGTGTTCTTTTTTAACAGAAATGATGGCATTGCATTAAAAATCGTGCGAACAACTAAAAGTTCTAAATTGGATTTTTGATCATTAAATCTTGATTTTACTGTGGCAAATGTTGTAAATTTGATGTTTGTCCTTATATCATCAACTGATAAAATTGGAATTTCAACATGTTTTTCATGCAATCCTAAGCGAGGTGCGCAAGTCTCAGTTACTGTACATGATTGAGCCCACCCTCCCCCCCGTCTAACATGACATGATGGCATACGTATGTGGTAACTACTCGTGGACGGTTTTTCAGTAGAAGTAGATTGCTTTACATTATTTGACTTTTGTTTGAAATGAAGAAGTGTATTGTGTCTTTTATTGCATTTACGATACGTACCTAGGCGGCAATCGCCCGCACGATGACCTGCACGAAGACAATTTACGCAACGAGATGCGTTTGTGGCTTCGGCTAGACGGTCTTGTAGTGTTAATTTTGAATATTGATTGCACGAAAAGATTGCGTGATCTCCATTGCAAATAGGGCATGAAGGCTGTGGTTTTGAATGGCTTGAATCATTTGTAGATTGATTGGCCAGTGGATTGGAAAGCGAAGCAACGAATGTGCGAGATGGATTTGAACCTTGACCTGACACATAATTATTTTTTGAGTGTGTATTTCGATTCGAATTGTGAAAATTTGAAATGGGATTGTGAGCTGGACGCGTGACTTCAATCTGAGCACGGCGCTCTAAAAACGATCTCATTTTTATAATTTTTGGGACCTTCGAGTTTCCAGTGCACTCTTCCCATTTTTTGCTATTATAATTGTTTAATTTTTCTTTAATTAGACGATTAGGATGATTAGGATGGTTTTAGTGAAGAGATTACTTCTGCTGCTTCGTCCTTGAGACATGATTTCAAATAATGAAATTTAAAAATATTGGGAACTTGTGCATTTTTATGAACCATTGAATCAAATGTGTCTCTGAAACCGAGACATGTGTCAAAGTTGCCCGAGAATGTCGGCAGTGAAAGCTTAGGAAGATTTGGATCTAAGAAAACGTAAACTGTATTTTGAAAATTCATAGAGTTCCTGAGCTGTTCGTGCTGCCTGAAATCGCTGGACTTGCACGGAGCACTTGATTCGCGGAAGAGGTTGGATTCGCGGGAGCTGTTTGACTGGCGAGAGCTAACATGTTCACGATTGGTTGTGAATTTAGAGGATCTAGTGTCGAGAGAGATTCAGGCAGTCTTAAATTTTGTAAATTGCCAGCTTGATCATTCAGCTCAGACTCACCTATAATACTTTCATAGCTAGTTTGATTTAAACGCGAATTAACTAGTGGATTTAAATATTGCGTGGTGAATTTTTTGATTCGTCCTTTGATTGCAGAGTACCGATTCTCAATGGATGTGTGTTCATCTTCGAAAGATTTTAAAAGCGTTTCATCGTTCGTTAGCGACTCGAGTTCTGCATTCATTTTTTCAGATTGTTCTAACAATGGTTGATGTTTTGCTAATCTACCTTCAAGATCGAGAATTTCGAAATCGGCATTTGGATCCGATTCGAATTGATCTAAAACATTTTCTAACTTTGTTAATCTAGTTTTAAGAGCACCCCTTTGTTTAATTAAAGATACGATTTATGGATCTGGATCCGTCATTATGATAGCACTTTTGAATCAAAATTGAAACGGAGAAAGAGAATATGGATAGGTTCGCAAACAATGGATAAGGAATCGGATGATGAGTCAAAGATTACTTACTCGTAGGATGTATGAGATGAGATGCAGGACCGCTGGATGGCTGATAATGGTGGATGCTGCGACGGCTCCATGGATGATTGGAACTCTGGCTGAGAATGCTGCAGTGACCCTCCGGATTGATTGAATCACTGGCACGAATGCTGCAGTGACTCTCTGGATTTATTGAGTCACTGGCACAAATGCTGCAGTGACTCTCTGGATTGATTAAATTACTGGCGCAAATGTTGCAGTGACTATCTGGATTGATTGAATCACTAGCACAAATGCTGCAGGGACTCTCTGGATAACGCTGAATATATGGATCTCTCTTTTGTCACTAAACTCTCTTAGATGCTGATTTGCCTTCCGTAGTCCCACACACGGCTGTACACTCGCGGACACTCGTAGTTTTAGTTCTTTGTCGAGAATAGTGTCTGCACGATTGTTACACTTGCACTGATATGATGGTTGCTTTACGAAAGCAATGTTTTACACACGCGAGAAATGTTTGTTACGCGGCAAAACATCCGGTTTTCGAAGGACCAATAAATGTATTGTCTTTGCTATGAATTTAGTGTGGGATTAGTAAATCGAGGAAATGAGTTTAAATATTACTTTATTTTTAAAGACACACACACACGCAATTTATTAGAATATATGAGAGTTAAAAGGTGAGAGATTACTTCTAAATTTGATGGATTTACAAATGGTTGAAGATAGCCTGAGGTCGATCCGATCAGGTGTTCTCTCCTTGAAGGTTACAAGATTTCTGTTTTATGAAGTCGCAGAACTGACGAGCGAACTCTAAGGGTTGACCAAACGGGAAAACGCAAGGGCTTTTGAGGACGCTGATTGATTACATATATAATAGTGGGGGTGTTAGGGCACTCCTTCGCCTGACGTAACATTTTGGATTCCCGGTACAAGAGTAGTGGGAAGTTTATTATTTTGAAAGAAAGTCGCTGAAGATAAATTGCCCATCCCAAGATCTAGGTCGCTAATGGCTTCGTAAAGCTGCATGGAATTCGAAATTTTAAAATGGTTTGGTACAAAGAAGACAATAAAATTTTATATTTGAGACGTGGATTTTGATCAAGTACCCAGCTTAGAACGGTTTGCAGTAAAATCTGATTTAAGATTTCAGGTTTACTTCTATTAACAAGTTTTCGAAGATTTGAAGGAAATAGAAAGTTGGAAGAATTTTCAAGTGACAATAAAACATCCTAAATTGGTAAAATAAGAAATTGTTACAACGTAACAGTAATGTATCGTTACCAGCACAGTTTCCTCCTCACTGTTTGCCGTCGTCGTCGTCTTTGTTTTCGGCTGAAAGTGCTGATATATAAAGATTTAAAGATTCACTTTGTGATTCTAGAAAACTGCAGTCCTTCCGGAATGGCAACTCTTTTTCTATGTCGTAATACGTCATTTATAAGATCAATAATGATTAAATTCTCCACCCGACGTAATAATATCCTCAGTATTAACGGTTGTATCGTTCACCATATAATTCGTTTCCTCCTCCGTACCATTTGTCTTATCACTGGGTACTTGCTTGTTTGTTGGCGTTGTTTTCGCGATTCCTCAGAGAAGAAAAAAAATTTTTGCAGAACTTGTTGGTACATTTTCCATTTTTCAAGATCATCTTTCGCCGACTGCGAATTTAAAATTTGACTTATTTCCATATCCAACCTACTAAGTGCATTGCCCGGTGTTTGGGTGGTTGATAGAAAAAAGTTTACATCCGCAATATCATTTTGCTGTTGTTGTGGAAAATGTTGAGTGATTGAGGTCTGTTGTTGGAGTTGTGAGAGGCGATCACTAGGCACGAGTACCATCTTTCGGGCGTGCTTCATGTAGTTGTTCACGAGGGTCTTGTTGAGACAAAATTTGAAAGAACTGAACCGATAATGAGTGCTATAAAGTGGTAAAAATCCACCTTTTTGTACGATAAAACTTTGTTTACTTTCCCAAGTACCGTGCGGTGTGGCTAATTTCCGTAATGCGTGCTGATGTCTTCTCAACTTTAGTTTTTCACTTTTTTTCAATGGAACATTCCCGTGTACAATGTTTAACGCGCACTCGCAAATACATTTACAAGATTTGGATCAGCAGTCTTAAGTAGTATACGACGTTGATTGGTGTTTATATGGAATAAAGCGCGCAACGCCGCTGCGTTTTTCACACCGATTGGACGTTTACGTGTTTTCGAATTCATCACCGGCGCACGACTGGAACAGAAGTATCGCTGTTTTGGGAGTTTACACCCATTGCAGGAACGTAGACGTAGTGATACGGATCGGTGGGAAATGTTGCCGTTATGAAGCGACAATTATCAGGAGTCAATTGTGTTAAATCAAAAAGAAGATAGCCATGTGGCTGAGAAGTGCCATCGTGGTAGGCTTCTTGGACAAATCTTAGATTTTCAGGGAATACTTGCCGTGTCATATGTTGAATTTGTGCACGATCATGGTGATTTTTAAAAACAACAATATAATTTGCGTTCAACGATATATCGCGTTGACCGTGGCCCTGATGATGGTGATGTTCGATGATGGAGGCAAGCCTGCACGAAATTCAATATTTTTTCCATATTTAACATAAGATGGCTGCTATTCGGAATAATAGAAAATTATTCGTTCGAAAACTACATCACACGTTTGTTCAATGTGATGAGTAAATTCGTTCACAAAGAATGTCTTGCCGCATCCTGTAGGACCGCAAATCATTGATGTGAACAGATGCTTCCAACTTGGATCCATTTCGCAAATGAAACCATACATCTAAGGATCGCCTTCTTTTATACATTGCCCCACTTCCCACGCACACGCACACAGGCAGTGTAACTAATATTGTAAAAAACTGGAAAACAAAGTTAGCTCAAAAGTTATAGCGCACAATGCAACCAGACCAATAAACTTATATATCTGGTTGTCGCGGCCGCATTAAAAAGCTGTTACCATGCTAATATCAGTTCAGCTCTCGTAGTACTAGCTTACACCGCTGCTCGTCTCTGGCGTCCAGGAAATGAGCTAATACCCTGGACTTCGCGCCTGCCCATGTCTCACATGAGCTTATTACGAGACATGGCTGCCGTCCTGCCGCCGTCGCCACCCATACTTGACCAGCTCTCTCTCTCTCTCTCTCTCTCTCTCTCTCTCTCTATATATATATATATATATCTCCCTCTATTTCTCTTCTGTGGATCTTTGCGGGTAACTAAATTTCCTACAGGGTTCCTAAAAAGTTGAAAAATCTAGCCTACACATTTTTTTCCAAAGTAAGAGATATTAAATGTAATGAGGGTTTATCTAAAAATGTTTTTATTTAAATTCAAATTTTCCTAATTAAATTCAACTTTTTTTGTTTTCTTTTCACGAAGAGTACATAATAATTCAAATTAAACATTTAATACATATAAACAACCTCTCAACCATAACTCTCGATAGGTTTGTCCAACATGTTTCTCAAGTCAGCTCGATTGAGATCGGTGACTGAGGGATTTCTGTTTGCCTGTCAAGATGGCGTCATAGACGCCTTAGTTTACCGCGAGCGCATTATGAATATACCTGTAGGCGATACTAACTGCCGAGCGTGCAAGCAAGAGCCAGAA